>CAJUXJ010000830.1:0-35266 GCA_910589775.1 Avena eriantha
GCCGTAAAATGCGAAAACGACGAGTTTTTGGTCATAACTCTCAAACATGTATCGGGTCTTAGGATCGTTGTAAATCCCTCTAGAGTGGAAAAATAGGTCCAATAGCCCATTAAAGCGGCCGTAAAACATGAAAAAACGACGAGTTTGGTCATAACTCTCAAACATGTACAGGATATCTAGGATCATTGTAAATCCCCATGAAGTGCCAAAACAGTGTGCAATAGGTCATGAAAACGGGCCGTAAAACGTGAAAAACGAAGAGTTTTTGGTCATAACCCTCAAACCTAAGTCGGGTCTAAGGGTTGTTGTAAATCCCTTAGAACCCCAAAACTATGGCAATAACTCATGAAAACAGCCATAATACGCGAAATCGACGAGTTTTTGGTTAAAACTCTCAAACATATATATGGTCTAACGAGCAATGCAAACCCAACTGGAAACTCACAACTATAGGTAATAGAGCATGAAAACAACCATAAAACATAAAAAACACTGTTTTGGTCATGCCCTCAAACATGTATCGGGTCTAATGGTCGTTGTAAATCTCTTTGAAACCCTTGAACTATGGCAATAGCTCATCAAAACGGTCATAAAACACAAAAAACGAAGATTTTGCCCATCCCCTTTAACATGCATCGGTTCTAACAGTCCATGCAAATCCTCATGGAAGCACAAAACAGTGTGCAATAACTCATGAAGACGGCCGTAAAGCGCGAAAACGACGCGAGTTTTTGGTCATAACTCTCAAATGTATCGGGTCTTAGGATCGTTGTAAATCCCCCTAGAGTGCCTAAAACAGTGTGCAATAAATCATGAAAACGGTGGTAAAACGCTGAAAACGACGAGTTTTTGGTCATAACTCACAACATGTATCGGGCTTAGGATCGTTGTAAATCCCCCTAGAGTGGCAAAAACAGTGTCCAATAGCTCATGAAAACGGCCGTAAAGCGCGAAAATGACGAGTTTTTGGTCATAACTCTCAAACATGTATCGGGGCTAGGATCATTGTAAATCCTCATGGAGCACCAAAACAGTGTGCAATAGCTCATGAAAACGGTCGTAAAACGTGAAACTGACGAGTTTTTGGTCATAACTCTCAAACATATACCGGATTCTAGGATCGTTGTAATCCCCCATGAAGCGCCAAAACAGTGTACAATAAGTCATGAAAACGACCGTAAAACGTGAAAAACGAAGAGTTTTTGGTCATAACACTCAAACCTGTATCGGGTCTTAGGGGTTGTGTAAATCCCCATAGAAACCCCAAAACTATGGGCAATAACTCATGAAAGCAGCCATAATACGCGAAATTGACGAGTTTTTGGTTTAAAACTCTCAAACATGTATCGGGTCTAACGGGCAATGCAAACCCACCTAGAAACTCACAATTGTAGGTAATAGAGCATGAAAAAAACCATAAAACATAAAACAACAAGTTTTTGGTCATGCCCTCAAACATGTATCAGTTCTAATGGTCGTTCTAAATCGCATTGAAACCCTTGAACTGTGGCAATAGCTCATGAAAACGGTCATAAACACACAAAACCGACGATTTTTTGCTCATCCCCTTAAACATGCATCAGGTCTAACGGTCCATGCAAATCCTCATGGAGCACAAAAACAGTGTGTAATAACTCATGAAAACGGCCATAAAATGCGAAAACGACGAGTTTTTGGTCATAACTCTCAAACATGTATCGGGTCTTAGGATCATTGTAAATCCCCCTAGAGTGGAAAAATAGTGTCCAATAGCCCATTAAAGCGGCTGTAAAACATGAAAAACGACGAGTTTTTGGTCATAACTCTCAAACATGTACCGGATTCTAGGATCATTGTAAATCCCCATGAAGCGCCAAAACAGTGTGCAATAGGTCATGAAAAACGGCCGTAAAACGTGAAAAATGAAGAGCTTTTGGTCATAACCCTCAAACCTAAGTCGGGTCTAAGGGTTGTTGTAAATCACCCTTGGAACCCCAAAACTATGGGCAATAACTCATGAAAACAGCCATAATACGCGAAATCGACGAGTTTTTGGTTAAAACTCTCAAACATATATATGGTCTAACGAGCAATGCAAACCCAACTGGAAACTCACAACTATAGTAATAGAGCATGAAAACAACCATAAAACATAAAAACAACAAGTTTTGGTCATGCCCTCAAACATGTATCGGGTCTAATGGTCGTTGTAAATCGCCTTGAAACCCTTGAACTATGGCAATAGCTCATGAAAACGGTCAATAAAACACAAAAACGACGAATTTTTGCCATCCCCCTTAAACATGCATCGGTTCTAACAGTCCATGCAAATCCTCATGGAGCACCAAAACAGTGTGCAATAACTCATGAAACGGCCGTAAAGCGCGAAAACGACGAGTTTTTGGACCATAACTCTCAAACATGTATCGGGTCTTAGGATCGTTGTAAATCCACCTAGAGTGCCAAAACAGTGTGTAATAACTCATGAAAACGGCCGTAAAACGTGAAAACAACGAGTTTTCGGTTATAACTCTCCAACATGTATCGGGTCTTAGGATCGTTGTAAATCCTCATGGACCACCCAAACAGTGTCCAATAGCTCATGAGAACGGCCGTAAAACATGAGAAACGACGAGTTTTTGGTCATAACTCTTACACATGTACCGGATTTCAAGGATCGTTGTAAATCCCCATGAAGCGCCAAAACAGTATGCAATAGGTCATGAAAACGGCCGTAACGTGAAAAACGAAGAGTTTTTGGTCATAACCCTCAAACCTGTATCAGTCTTAGGGTTGTTGTAAACCCCCTGAAAACCCCAAAACTATGGGCAATAACTCATGAAAATAGCCATAATACGCGAAATCGACAAGTTTTTGGTTAAAACTCTCAAACAATGTATCGGGTCTAACGTGCAATGCAAACCCACCTGGAAACTCACAACTGTAGGTAATAGAGCATGAAAAAAAACCATAAAACATAAAAACAACAAGTTTTGGTCATGCCCTCAAAACATGTATCGGTTCTAATGGTCGTTGTAAATCGCATTGAAACCCTTGAACTGTGGCAATAGCTCATGAAAACAGTCATAAAACACAAAAACGACGATTTTTTACTCATCCCCTTAAAGATGCATCGGGTCTAACGGTCCATGCAAATCCTCATGGAGCACCAAAATAGTGTGTAATAACTCATGAAAACGGCCGTAAAATGCGAAAACGACGATTTTTTGGTCATAACTCTCAAACATGTATCGGGTCTTAGGATCATTGTAAATCCCTCTAGAGTGGAAAAATAGTGTCCAATAGCTCATTAAGCGGCCAGTAAAACATGAAAAACGACGAGTTTTTGGTCATAACTCTCAAACATGTACCGGATTCTAGGATCATTGTAAATCCCCATGAAGCGCCAAAACAGTGTGCAATAGGTCATGAAAACGGCCGTAAAACATGAAAAATGAAGAGTTTTTGGTCATAACCCTCAAACCTAAGTCGGGTCTAAGGGTTGTTGTAAATCCCCCTTGGGAACCCTAAAACTATGGGCAATAACTCATGAAAACAGCCATAATACGTGAAATCGATGAGTTTTTGGTTAAAACTCTCAAACATATATATGGTCTAACGAGCAATGCAAACCCAACTGGAAACTCACAACTCTAGGTAATAGAGCATGAAAACAACCATAAAACATAAAAACAACAAGTTTATGGTCATGCCCTCAAACATGTATCGGGTCTAATGGTCGTTGTAAATCGCCTTGAAACCATTGAACTATGGCAATAGCTCATGAAAACGGTCATAAAACACAAAAACGAAGAATTTTTGCCCATCCCCATAAACATGCATCGATTCTAAATAGTCCATGCAAATCCTCATGGAGCACCAAAACAGTGTGCAATAACTCATGAAAACGGCCGTAAAGCGCCAAAACGACGAGTTTTTGGACATAACTCTCAAACATGTATCGAGTCTTAGGATCGTTGTAAATCCACATAGAGTGCCAAAACAGTGTGTAATAACTCATGAAAACGGCCGTAAAATGCGAAAACGACGAGTTTTTGGTCATAACTCTCAAACATGTATCGGGTCTTAGGATCGTTGTAAATCCCTCTATTGTGGAAAAATAGTGTCCAATAGCTCATTAAAGCGGCCGTAAAACATGAAAAACGACGAGTTTTTGGTCATAACTCTCAAACATATAACGGATTCTAGGATCATTGTAAATCCCCATGAAGCGCCAAAACAGTGTGCAATAGGTCATGAAAACGGCCGTAAAACGTGAAAAATGAAGAGTTTTTGGTCATAACCCTCAAACCTAAGTCGGGTCTAAGGGTTGTTGTAAATCCCCCTTAGAACCCCAAAACTATGGCAATAACTCATGAAAACAGCCATAATACGCGAAATCGACGAGTTTTTGGTTAAAACTCTCAAACATATATATGGTCTAACGAGCAATGCAAACCCAACTAGAAACTCACAACTATAGGTAATAGAGCATGAAAACAACCATAAAACATAAAAACAAGAAGTTTTTGGTCATGCCCTCAAACATGTATCGGTCTAATGGTCGTTGTAAATCGCCTTGAAACCCTTGAACTATGGCAATAGCTCATGAAAACGGTCATAAAACACAAAAACGACGAATTTTTGCCCATCCCCTTAAACATGCATCGGTTCTAACAGTCCATGCAAACCCTCATGGAGCCCCAAAACAGTGTGCAATAACTCATGAAGATGGCCGTAAAGCGCGAAAACGACGAGTTTTTGGACATAACTCTCAAACATGTATCGGGTCTTAGGATCATTGTAAATCCACCTAGAGTGCCAAAACAGTGTGTAATAACTCATGAAAACGGCCGTAAAATGCGAAAACGACGAGTTTTTGGTCATAGCTCTCAAACATTTACCGGATTCTAGGATCATTGTAAATCCCCATGAAGCGCCAAAACAGTGTGCAATAGGTCATGAAAACGGCCGTAAAACGTGAAAAATGAAGAGTTTTTGGTCATAACTTTCAAACCTAAGTCGGTTCTAAGGGTTGTTGTAAATCCCCCTTAGAACCCCAAAACTATGGCAATAACTCATGAAAACAGCCATAATACGCGAAATCGACGAGTTTTTGGTTAAAACTCTCAAACATATATATGGTCTAACGAGCAATGAAAACCCAAGTGGAAACTCAAAACTATAGGTAATAGAGCATGAAAACAACCATAAAACATAAAACAACAAGTTTTTGGTCATGCCCCCAAACATGTATCGGGTCTAATGGTCGTTGTAAATCGCCTTGAAACTCTTGAACTATGGCAATAGCTCATGAAAGCGCTCATAAAACACAAAAACGACGAATTTTTGCCCATCCCCTTAAACATGCATCGGTTCTAACAATCCATGCAAATCCTCATGGAGGACCAAAACAGTGTGCTATAACTCATGAAAACGGCCGTAAAGCGCGAAAACGACGAGTTTTTGGTCATAACTCTCAAACATGTATCGGGTCTTAGGATCGTTGTAAATCCCCTAGAGTGCCAAAACAGTGTGCAATAACTCATGAAAACGGCCGTAAAATGCGAAAACGACGAGTTTTGGTCATAACTCTCAAACATGTATCGGGTCTTAGGTTCGTTGTAAATCCCTCTATTGTGGAAAAATAGTGTCCAATAGCTCACTAAAGCGGCCGTAAAATATGAAAATGACGAGTTTTTGGTCATAACTCTCAAACATGTACCGGATTCTAGGATCATTGTAAACCCCCATGAAGGGCCAAAACAGTGTGCAATAGGTCATGAAAACGGCCGTAAAACGTGAAAAATGAAGAGTTTTTGGTCATAACCCTCAAACCTAAGTCGGGTCTAAGGGTTGTTGTAAATTCCCCTTGGAACCCTAAAACTATGGGCAATAACTCATGAAAACAACCATAATACGTGAAATCGATGAGTTTTTGGTTAAAACTCTCAAACATATATATGGTCTAACGAGCAATGCAAACCCAACTAGAAAATCACAACTATAGGTAATAGAGCATGAAAATACCATAAAACATAAAAACAACAAGTTTTTGGTCATGCCCTCAAACATGTATCGGGTCCAATGGTCGTTGTAAATCGCCTTGAAACCCTTGAACTATGGCAATAGCTCATGAAAACGGTCATAAAACACAAAAACGACGAATTTTTGCCCATCCCCTTAAACATGCATCGGTTCTAACAGTCCATGCAAATCCTCATGGAGCCCCAAAACAGTGTGCAATAACTCATGAAGACGGCCGTAAAGCGCGAAAACGACGAGTTTTTGGACATAACTCTCAAACATGTATCGGGTCTTAGGATCGTTGTAAATCCACCTAGAGTGCCAAAACAGTGTGTAATAACTCATGAAAACGGCCGTAAAATGCGAAAACGACGAGTTTTTGGTCATAACTCTCAAACATGTACCGGATTCTAGGATCATTGTAAATCCCCATGAAGCGCCAAAACAGTGTGCAATAGGTCATGAAAACGGCCGTAAAACGTGAAAAATGAAGAGTTTTTGGTCATAACTTTCAAACCTAAGTCGGTTCTAAGGGTTGTTGTAAATCCCCCTTAGAACCCCAAAACTATGGCAATAACTCTTGAAAACAGCCATAATACGCGAAATCGACGAGTTTTTGGTTAAAACTCTCAAACATATATATGGTCTAACGAGCAATGCAAACCCAACTAGAAAATCACAACTATAGGTAATAGAGCATGAAAACAACCATAAAACATAAAAACAACAAGTTTTTGGTCATGCCCTCAAACATGTATCGGGTCCAATGGTCGTTGTAAATTGCCTTGAAACCCTTGAACTATGGCAATAGCTCATGAAAACGGTCATAAAACACAAAAACGACGAATTTTTGCCCATCCCCTTAAACATGCATCGGTTCTAACAGTCCATGCAAATCCTCATGGAGCACCAAAACAGTGTGCAATAACTCATGAAAACGGCCGTAAAGCGCGAAAACGACGAGTTTTTGGACATAACTCTCAAACATGTATCGGGTCTTAGGATCGTTGTAAATCCACCTAGAGTGGCAAAACAGTGTGTAATAACTCATGAAAACGGCCGTAAAATGCGAAAACGACGAGTTTTGGTCATAACTCTCAAACATGTATCGGGTCTTAGGTTCGTTGTAAATCCCTCTATTGTGGAAAAATAGTGTCCAATAGCTCACTAAAGCGGCCGTAAAATATGAAAATGACGAGTTTTTGGTCATAACTCTCAAACATGTACCGGATTCTAGGATCATTGTAAACCCCCATGAAGGGCCAAAACAGTGTGCAATAGGTCATGAAAACGGCCGTAAAACGTGAAAAATGAAGAGTTTTTGGTCATAACCCTCAAACCTAAGTCGGGTCTAAGGGTTGTTGTAAATTCCCCTTGGAACCCTAAACTATGGGCAATAACTCATGAAAACAACCATAATACGTGAAATCGATGAGTTTTTGGTTAAAACTCTCAAACATATATATGGTCTAACGAGCAATGCAAACCCAACTGATAACTCACAACTATAGGTAATAGAGCATGAAAACAACCATAAAACATAAAAACAACAAGTTTTTGGTCATGCCCTCAAACATGTATCGGGTCTAATGGTCGTTGTAAATCGCCTTGAAACCCTTGAACTATGGCAATAGCTCATGAAAACGGTCATAAAACACAAAAACGACGAATTTTTGCCCATCCCCTTAAACCTGCATCGGTTCTAACAGTCCATGCAAATCCTCATGGAGCACCAAAACAGTGTGCAATAACTCATGAAAACGGCCGTAAAGCACGAAAACGACGAGTTTTTGGACATAACTCCCAAACATGTATCGGGTCTTAGGATCGTTGTAAATCCACCTAGAGTGCCTAAATAGTGTGTAATAACTCATGAAAACGGCCGTAAAATGCGAAAACGACGAGTTTTTGGTCATAACTCTCAAACATGTATCGGGTCTTAGGATCGTTGTAAATCCCTCTAGAGTGGAAAAATAGTGTCCAATAGTTCATTAAAGCGGCCGTAAAACATGAAAAACGATGAGTTTTTGGTCATAACTCTCAAACATGTACCGGATTCTAGGATCATTGTAAATCCCCATGAAGCGCCAAAACAGTGTGCAATAGGTCATGAAAACGGCCGTAAAACGTGAAAAATGAAGAGTTTTTGGTCATAACCCTCAAACCTAAGTTGGGTCTAAGGGTTGTTGTAAATCCTCCTTTGAACCCCAAAACTATGGCAATAACTTATGAAAACAGCCATAATACGCGAAATCGACGAGTTTTTCGTTAAAACTCTCAAACATATATATGGTCTAACGAGCAATGAAAACCCAACTGGAAACTCACAACTATAGGTAATAGAGCATGAAAACAACCATAAAACATAAAAACAAGTTTTTGGTCATGCCCTCAAACATGTATCGGGTCTTATGGTCGTTGTAAATCTCCTTGAAACCCTTGAACTATGGCAAAAGCTCATGAAAACGGTCATAAAACACAAAAACGAATAATTTTTGCCCATCCCCTTAGACATGCATCGGTTCTAACAGTCCATGCAAATCCTCATGGAGCACCAAAACAGTGTGCAATAACTCATGAAGACGGCCGTAAAGCGCGAAAACGACGAGTTTTTGGTCATAACTCTCAAACATGTATCGGGTCTTAGGATCGTTGTAAATCCTCATGGAGCACCAAAACAGTGTGCAATAACTCATGAAAACAGGCTGAAAACGTGAAAACGACGAGTTTTTGGTCATAACTCTCAAACATATACCGGATTCTAGGATCGTTGTAAATCCCCATGAAGCGCCAAAACAGTGTACAATAAGTCATGAAAACGACCGTAAAACGTGAAAAAACGAAGAGTTTTTGGTCATAACCCTCAAACCTGTATCGGGTCTTAGGGTTGTTATAAATCCCCCTACAACCCTAAAACTATGGGCAATAACTCATGAAAGCAGCCATAATACGCGAAATTGACGAGTTTTTGGTTAAAACTCTCAAACATGTATCGGGTCTAACGAGCAATGCAAACCCACCTAGAAAGTCACAATTGTAGGTAATAGAGCATGAAAAAAACCATAAAACATAAAAACAACCCTTGTACTGTGGCAATAGCTCATGAAAACGGTCATAAAACACAAAACCGACGATTTTTTGCTCATCCCCTTAAACATGCATCAGGTCTAACGGTCCATGCAAATCCTCATCGAGCACCAAAATAGTGTGTAATAACTCATGAAAACGGCCTTAGGATCATTGTAAATCCACCTAGAGTGGAAAAATAGTGTCCAATAGCTCATTAAAGCGGTCGTAAAACATCAAAAACGACGAGTTTTTTGTCATAACTCTCAAACATGTACCGGATTCTAGGATCATTGTAAATCCCCATGAAGCGCCAAAACAGTGTGCAATAGGTCATGAAAACGGCCGTAAAACGTGAAAAATGAAGAGTTTTTCGTCGTAACCCTCAAACCTAAGTCGGGTCTAAGGATTGTTGTAAATCCCACCCCAAAACTATGGGCAATAACTCATGAAAACAGCCATAATACGCGAAATCGACGAGTTTTTGGTTAAAACTCTCAAACATATATATGGTCTAACGAGCAATGCAAACCCAACTGGAAACTCAAAACTATAGGTAATAGAGGATGAAAACAACCATAAAACATAAAAACAACAAGTTTTTGGTCATATCCTCAAACATGTATCGGGTCTAATGGTCGTTGTAAATCGCCTTGAAACCCTTGAACTATGGTAATAGCTCATGAAACCGGTCATAAAACACAAAAAACGACGAATTTTTGCCCATCCCCTTAAACATGCATCGGTTCTAACAGTCCATGCAAATCCTCATGGAGCACCAAAACTATGTGCAATAACTCATGAAAACGGCCGTAAAGCGCGAAAACGACGAGTTTTTGGTCATAACTCTCAAACATGTATCGGGTCTTAGGATCGTTGTAAATCCCCCTAGAGTGCCAAAACAGTGTGTAATAACTCATGAAAACGGTCGTAAAACATGAAAACGACGAGTTTTTGGTCATAACTCTCAAACATGTATCGGGCTTAGGATCGTTGTAAATCCCCCTAGAGTGGCAAAACAGTGTTCAATAGCTCATGAAAACGGCCGTAAAGCGCCAAAATGACGAGTTTTTGGTCATAACTCTCAAACATGTATCGGGTCTTAGGATCATTGTAAATCCTCATGGAGCACCAAAACAGTGTGCAATAACTCATGAAAACGGTCGTAAAACGTGAAAACGACGAGTTTTTGGTCATAACTCTCAAACATATACCGGATTCTAGGATCGTTGTAAATCCCCATGAAGCGCCAAAACATTGTACAATAAGTCATGAAAACGACCGTAAAACGTGAAAAACGAAGAGTTTTTGGTCATAACCCTCAAACCTGTATCGGGTCTTAGGGTTGTTGTAAATCCCTCTACAACCCCAAAACTATGGGCAATAACTCATGAAAGCAGCCATAATACGCGAAATTGACGAGTTTTTGGTTAAAACTGTCAAACATGTATCGGGTTTAACGAGCCAATGCAAACCCACCTAGAAACTCACAATTGTAGGTAATAGAGCATGAAAAAAACCATAAAACATAAAAACAACAAGATTTGGTCATGCCCTCAAACATGTATCGGTTCTAATGGTCGTTGTAAATCGCATTGAAACCCTTGAACTGTGGCAATAGCTCATGAAAACGGTCATAAAACACAAAACCGACGATTTTTTGCTCATCCCCTTAAACATGCATCAGGTCTAACGGTCCATGCAAATCCTCATGGAGCACCAAAATAGTGTGTAATAACTCATGAAAACGGCCGTAAAATGCGAAAACGACGAGTTTTTGGTCATAACTATCAAACATGTCTCGGGTCTTAGGATCATTGTAAATCCCCCTAGAGTGGAAAAATAGTGTCCAATAGCTCATTAAAGCGGCCGTAAAACATGAAAAACGACGAGTTTTTGGTCATAACTCTCAAACATGTACCGGATTCTAGGATCATTGTAAATCCCCATGAAGCAGCCAAAACAGTGTGCAATAGGTCATGAAAACGGCCGTAAAACGTGAAAAATGAAGAGTTTTTCGTCCTAACCCTCAAACCTAAGTCGGGTCTAAGGGTAGTTGTAAATCCCACTTGTAACCCCAAAACTATGGGCAATAACTCATGAAAACAGCCATAATACGCGAAATCGACGAGTTTTTGGTTAAAACTCTCAAACATATATATGGTCTAACGAGCAATGAAAACCCAACTGGAAACTCAAAACTATAGGTAATAGAGCATGAAAACAACCATAAAACATAAAAACAACATGTTTTTGGTCATGCCCCCAAACATGTATCGGGTCTAATAGTCGTTGTAAATCGCCTTGAAACTCTTGAACTATGGCAATAGCTCATGAAAGCGGTCATAAAACACAAAAACGACGAATTTTTGCCCATCCCATTAAACATGCATCGGTTCTAACAGTCCATGCAAATCCTCATGGAGGACCAAAACAGTGTGCAATAACTCATGAAAACGGCCGTAAAGCGCGACAACGACGAGTTTTTGGTCATAACTCTCAAACATGTATCGGGTCTTAGGATCGTTGTAAATCCCCTAGAGTGCCAAAATAGTGTGCAATAACTCATGAAAACGGCCGTAAAATGCGAAAACGACGAGTTTTTGGTCATAACTCTCAAACATGTATCGGGTCTTAGGATCGTTGTAAATCCCCCTAGAGTGGCAAAACAGTGTCCAATAGCTCATGAAAACGGCCATAAAACGTGAAAATGACGAGTTTTTGGTCATAACTCTTAAACATGTATCAGGTCTTAGGATCGTTGTAAATCCTCATGGAGCACCAAAACAGTGTCCAATAGCTCATGAGAACGGCCGTAAAACATGAAAAACGACGAGTTTTTGGTCATAACTCTTAAACCTGTACCGGATTCTAGGATCGTTGTAAATCCCCATGGAGCGCCAAAACAGTATGCAATAGGTCATGAAAACGGCCGTAAAACATGAAAAACGAAGGGTTTTTGGTCATAACCCTCAAACCTGTATCGGGTCTTAGGGCTAGTGTAATTCCCCATGGAAACCCAAAACTTTGGGCAATAACTCATGAAAGCAGCCATAATACGCGAAATTGACGAGTTTTTGGTTAAAACTGTCAAACATGTATCGGGTTTAACGACCAATGCAAACCCACCTAGAAACTCACAATTGGAGGTAATAGAGCATGAAAAAAACCATAAAACATAAAAACAAGAAGTTTTTGGTCATGCCCTCAAACATGTATCGGTTCAAATGGTCGTTGTAAATCGCATTGAAACCCTTGAACTGTGGCAATAGCTCATGAAAACGGTCATAAAACACAAAAACGACGATTTTTTGCTCATCCCCTTAAACATGCATCGGGTCTAACGGTCCATGCAAATCCTCATTGAGCACCAAAACAGTGTGTAATAACGCATGAAAACGGCCGTAAAATGCGAAAACGACGAGTTTTTGGTCATAACTATCAAACATGTCTCGGGTCTTAGGATCATTGTAAATCCCCCTAGAGTGGAAAAATAGTGTCCAATAGCTCATTAAAGCGGCCGTAAAACATGAAAAACGACGAGTTTTTGGTCATAACTCTCAAACATGTACCGGATTCTAGGATCATTGTAAATCCCCATGAAGCGCCAAAACAGTGTGCAATAGGTCATGAAAACGGCCGTAAAACGTGAAAAATGAAGAGTTTTTCGTCCTAACCCTCAAACCTAAGTCGGGTCTAAGGGTAGTTGTAAATCCCACTTGGAACCCCAAAACTATGGGCAATAACTCATGAAAACAGCCATAATACGCGAAATCGACGAGTTTTTGGTTAAAACTCTCAAACATATATATGGTCTAACGAGCAATGAAAACCCACCTGGAAACTCAAAACTATAGGTAATAGAGCATGAAAACAACCATAAAACATAAAAACAACATGTTTTTGGTCATGCCCCCAAACATGTATCGGGTCTAATAGTCGTTGTAAATCGCCTTGAAACTCTTGAACTATGGCAATAGCTCATGAAAGCGGTCATAAAACACAAAAACGACGAATTTTTGCCCATCCCATTAAACATGCATCGGTTCTAACAGTCCATGCAAATCCTCATGGAGGACCAAAACAGTGTGCAATAACTCATGAAAACGGCCGTAAAGCGCGACAAACGACGAGTTTTTGGTCATAACTCTCAAACATGTATCGGGTCTTAGGATCGTTGTAAATCCCCTAGAGTGCCAAAATAGTGTGCAATAACTCATGAAAACGGCCGTAAAATGCGAAAACGACGAGTTTTTGGTCATAACTCTCAAACATGTATCGGGTCTTAGGATCGTTGTAAATCCCCCTAGAGTGGCAAAACAGTGTCCAATAGCTCATGAAAACGGCCATAAAACGTGAAAATGACGAGTTTTTGGTCATAACTCTTAAACATGTATCAGGTCTTAGGATCGTTGTAAATCCTCATGGAGCACCAAAACAGTGTCCAATAGCTCATGAGAACGGTCGTAAAACATGAAAACGACGAGTTTTTGGTCATAACTCTTAAACCTGTACCGGATTCTAGGATCGTTGTAAATCCCCATGGAGCGCCAAAACAGTATGCAATAGGTCATGAAAACGGCCGTAAAACATGAAAAACGAAGGGTTTTTGGTCATAACCCTCAAACCTGTATCGGGTCTTAGGGTTAGTGTAATTCCCCATGGAAACCCAAAACTTTGGACAATAACTCATGAAAGCAGCCATAATACGCGAAATTGACGAGTTTTTGGTTAAAACTGTCAAACATGTATCGGGTTTAACGACCAATGCAAACCCACCTAGAAACTCACAATTGTAGGTAATAGAGCATGAAAAAAACCATAAAACATAAAAATAAGAAGTTTTTGGTCATGCCCTCAAACATGTATCGGTTCAAATGGTCGTTGTAAATCGCATTGAAACCCTTGAACTGTGGCAATAGCTCATGAAAACGGTCATAAAACACAAAAACGACGATTTTTTGCTCATCCCCTTAAACATGCATCGGGTCTAACGGTCCATGCAAATCCTCATTGAGCACCAAAACAGTGTGTAATAACGCATGAAAACGGCCGTAAAATGCGAAAACGACGAGTTTTTGGTCATAACTCTCAAACATGTATCGGGTCTTAGGATCGTTGTAAATCCCTCTAGAGTGGAAAAATAGTGTCCAATAGCTCATTAAAGCGGCCGTAAAACATGAAAAACGACGAGTTTTTGGTCATAACTCTCAAACATGTACCGGATTCTAGGATCATTGTAAATCCCCATGAAGCGCCAAAACAGTGTGCAATAGGTCAAGAAAACGGCCGTAAAACGTGAAAAATGAAGAGTTTTTGGTCATAACCCTCAAACCTAAGTCGGGTCTAAGGGTTGTTGTAAATCCCCCTTGGAACCCCAAAACTATGGGCAATAACTCATGAAAACAGCCATAATACGCGAAATCGACGAGTTTTTGGTTAAAACTCTCAAACATATATATGGTCTAACGAGCAATGCAAACCCAACTGGAAACTCACAACTATAGGTAATAGAGCATGAAAACAACCATAAAACATAAAAACAACAAGTTTTTGGTCATGCCCTCAAACATGTATCGGGTCTAATGGTCGTTGTAAATCGCCTTGAAACCCTTGAACTATGGCAATAGCTCATGAAAACGGTCATAAAACACAAAAACGATGAATTTTTGCCCATCCCCTTAAACATGCATCGGTTCTAACAGTCCATGCAAATCCTCATGGAGCACCAAAACAGTGTGCAATAACTCATGAAAACGGCCGTAAAGCGCGAAAACGACGAGTTTTTGGTCATAACTCTCAAACATGTATCGGGTCTTAGGATCGTTGTAAATCCCCTAGAGTGCCAAAACAGTGTGCAATAACTCATGAAAACGGTCGTAAAACGTGAAAACGACGAGTTTTTGGTCATAACTCTCAAACATGTATCGGGTCTTAGGATCGTTGTAAATCCCCCTAGAGTGGCAAAACAGTGTCCAATAGCTCATGAAAACGGCCGTAAAACGTGAAAATGACGAGTTTTGGTCATAACTCTCAAACATGTATCAGGGTCTTAGGATCGTTGTAAATCCTCATGGAGCACCAAAACAGTGTCCAATAGCTCATGAGAAACGGCCGTAAAACATGAAAACGACGAGTTTTTGGTCATAACTCTAAACATGTACCGGATTCTAGGATCGTTGTAAATCCCCATGAAGCGCCAAAACAGTAGTGCAATAGGTCATGAAAACGGCCGTAAAACGTGAAAAACGAAGGGTTTTTGGTCATAACCCTCAAACCTGTATCGGGTCTTAGGGTTAGTTGTAAATCCCCATGGAACCCCAAAACTTATGGGCAATAACTCATGAAAGCAGCCATAATACGCGAAATTGACGAGTTTTTGGTTAAAACTCTCAAACATGTATCGGGTTTAACGAGCAATGCAAACCCACCTAGAAACTCACAATTGTAGGTAATAGAGCATGAAAAAAACCATAAAACATAAAAACAACAAGTTTTTGGTCATGCCCTCAAACATGTATCGGTTCTAATGGTCGTTGTAAATCGCATTGAAACCCTTGAACTGTGGCAATAGCTCATGAAAACGGTCATAAAACACAAAAACGACGATTTTTTGCTCATCCCCTTAAACATGCATCAGGTCTAACGGTCCATGCAAATCCTCATCGAGCACCAAAATAGTGTGTAATAACTCATGAAAACGGCCGTAAAATGCGAAAACGACGAGTTTTTGGTCATAACTCTCAAACATGTATCGGGTCTTAGGATCATTGTAAATCCCCCTAGAGTGGAAAAATAGTGTCCAATAGCTCATTAAAGCGGCCGTAAAACATGAAAAACGACGAGTTTTTGGTCATAACTCTCAAACATGTACCGGATTCTAGGATCATTGTAAATCCCCATGAAGCGCCAAAACAGTGTGCAATAGGTCATGAAAACGGCCGTAAAACGTGAAAAATGAAGAGTTTTTCGGTCATAACCCTCAAACCTAAGTCGGGTCTAAGGGTTGTTGTAAATCCCCTGAACCCCAAAACTATGGGCAATAACTCATGAAAACAGCCATAATACGCGAAATCGACGAGTTTTTGGTTAAAACTCTCAAACATATATATGGTCTAACGAGCAATGCAAACCCAACTGGAAACTCAAAACTATAGGTAATAGAGCATGAAAACAACCATAAAACATAAAAACAACAAGTTTTTGGTCATGCCCTCAAACATGTATCGGGTCTAATGGTCGTTGTAAATCGCCTTGAAACCCTTGAACTATGGTAATAGCTCATGAAACCGGTCATAAAACACAAAAACGACGAATTTTTGCCCATCCCCTTAAACATGCATCGGTTCTAACAGTCCATGCAAATCCTCATGGAGCACCAAAACAGTGTGCAATAACTCATGAAAACGGCCGTAAAGCGCGAAAACGACGAGTTTTTGGTCATAACTCTCAAACATGTATCGGGTCTTAGGATCGTTGTAAATCCCCCTAGAGTGCCAAAACAGTGTGCAATAACTCATGAAAACGGTCGTAAAACATGAAAACGACGAGTTTTTGGTCATAACTCTCAAACATGTATCGGGCTTAGGATCGTTGTAAATCCCCCTAGAGTGGCAAAACAGTGTCCAATAGCTCATGAAAACGGCCGTAAAGCGCAAAAATGACGAGTTTTTGGTCATAACTCTCAAACATGTATCGGGTCTTAGGATCATTGTAAATCCTCATGGAGCACCAAAACAGTGTGCAATAACTCATGAAAACGGTCGTAAAACGTGAAAATGACGAGTTTTTGGTCATAACTCTCAAACATATACCGGATTCTAGGATCGTTGTAAATCCCCATGAAGCGCCAAAACATTGTACAATAAGTCATGAAAACGACCGTAAAACGTGAAAAACGAAGAGTTTTTGGTCATAACCCTCAAACCTGTATCGGGTCTTAAGGGTTGTTGTAAATCCCTCTACAACCCCAGAACTATGGGCAATAACTCATGAAAGCAGCCATAATACGCGAAATTGACGAGTTTTTGGTTAAAACTCTCAAACATGTATCGGGTCTAACGAGCAATGCAAACCCACCTAGAAACTCACAATTGTAGGTAATAGAGCATGAAAAAAACCATAAAACATAAAACAACAAGTTTTGGTCATGCCCTCAAACATGTATCGGTTCTAATGGTCGTTGTAAATCGCATTGAAACCCTTGAACTGTGGCAATAGCTCATGAAAACGGTCATAAAACACAAAACCGACGATTTTTGCTCATCCCCTTAAACATGCATCAGGTCTAACGGTCCATGCAAATCCTCATGGAGCACCAAAACAGTGTGTAATAACTCATGAAAACGGCCGTAAAATGCGAAAACGACGAGTTTTTGGTCATAACTCTCAAACATGTATCGGGTCTTAGGATCATTGTAAATCCCCCTAGAGTGGAAAAATAGTGTCCAATAGCTCATTAAAGCGGCCGTAAAACATGAAAAACGACGAGTTTTTGGTCATAACTCTCAAACATGTACCGGATTCTAGGATCATTGTAAATCCCCATGAAGCGCCAAAACAGTGTGCAATAGGTCATGAAAACGGCCGTAAAACGTGAAAAATGAAGAGTTTTTGGTCATAACCCTCAAACCTAAGTCGGGTCTAAGGGTTGTTGTAAATCCCCCTTGGAACCCCAAAACTATGGGCAATAACTCATGAAAACAGCCATAATACGCGAAATCGACGAGTTTTTGGTTAAAACTCTCAAACATATATATGGTCTAACGAGCAATGCAAACCCAAGTGGAAACTCACAACTATAGGTAATAGAGCATGAAAACAACCATAAAACATAAAACAACAAGTTTTTGGTCATGCCCTCAAACATGTATCGGGTCTAATGGTCGTTGTAAATCGCCTTGAAACCTCTTGAACTATGGCAATAGCTCATGAAAGCGGTCATAAAACACAAAAACGACGAATTTTTGCCCATCCCCTTAAACATGCATCAGGTCTAACGGTCCATGCAAATCCTCATCGAGCACCAAAATAGTGTGTAATAACTCATGAAAACAGCCGTAAAATGCGAAAACGACGAGTTTTTGGTCATAACTCTCAAACATGTATCGGGTCTTAGGATCATTGTAAATCCCCCTAGAGTGGAAAAATAGTGTCCAATAGCTCATTAAAGCGGTCGTAAAACATGAAAAACGACGAGTTTTTTGTCATAACTCTCAAACATGTACCGGATTCTAGGATCATTGTAAATCCCCATCGAAGCGCCAAAACAGTGTGCAATAGGTCATGAAAACGGCCGTAAAACGTGAAAAAATGAAGAGTTTTTCGTCGTAACCCTCAAACCTAAGTCGGGTCTAAGGGTTGTTGTAAATCCCACCCCAAAACTATGGGCAATAACTCATGAAAACAGCCATAATACGCGAAATCGACGAGTTTTTGGTTTAAAACTCTCAAACATATATATGGTCTAACGAGCAATGCAAACCCAACTGGAAACTCACAATTGTAGGTAATAGAGCATGAAAAAAACCATAAAACATAAAAACAACAAGTTTTTGGTCATGCCCTCAAACATGTATCGGTTCTAATGGTCGTTGTAAATCGCATTGAAACCCTTGAACTGTGGCAATAGCTCATGAAAACGGTCATAAAACACAAAAACGACGATTTTTTGCTCATCCCCTTAAACATGCATCAGGGTCTAACGGTCCATGCAAATCCTCATTGAGCACCAAAATAGTGTGTAATAACTCATGAAAACGGCCGTAAAATGCGAAAACGACGAGTTTTTGGTCATAACTCTCAAACATGTATCGGGTCTTAGGATCAGTTGTAAATCCCTCTAGAGTGGAAAAATAGTGTCCAATAGCTCATTAAAGCGGCCGTAAAACATGAAAAACGACGAGTTTTTGGTCATAACTCTCAAACATGTACCGGATTCTAGGATCATTGTAAATCCCCATGAAGCGCCAAAACAGTGTGCAATAGGTCATGAAAACGGCCGTAAAACGTGAAAAATGAAGAGTTTTTGGTCATAACCCTCAAACCTAAGTCGGGTCTAAGGGTTGTTGTAAATCCCCTTGGAACCCCAAAACTATGGGCAATAACTCATGAAAACAGCCATAATACGCGAAATCGACGAGTTTTTGGTTAAAACTCTCAAACATATATATGGTCTAACGAGCAATGCAAACCCAACTGGAAACTCACAACTATAGGTAATAGAGCATGAAAACAACCATAAAACATAAAAACAACAAGTTTTTGGTCATGCCCTCAAACATGTATCGGGTCTAATGGTCGTTGTAAATCGCCTTGAAACCCTTGAACTATGGCAATAGCTCATGAAAACGGTCATAAAACACAAAAACGACGAATTTTTGCCCATCCCCTTAAACATGCATCGGTTCTAACAGTCCATGCAAATCCTCATGGAGCACCAAAACAGTGTGCAATAACTCATGAAAACGGCCGTAAAGCGCGAAAACGACGAGTTTTTGGTCATAACTCTCAAACATGTATCGGGTCTTAGGATCGTTGTAAATCCCCCTAGAGTGCCAAAACAGTGTGCAATAACTCATGAAAACGGTCGTAAAACATGAAAACGACGAGTTTTTGGTCATAACTCTCAAACATGTATCGGGTCTTAGGATCGTTGTAAATCCCCCTAGAGTGGCAAAACAGTGTCCAATAGCTCATGAAAACGGCCGTAAAGCGCGAAAATGACGAGTTTTTGGTCATAACTCTCAAACATGTATCGGGTCTTAGGATCGTTGTAAATCCTCATGGAGCACCAAAACAGTGTGCAATAACTCATGAAAACGGTCGTAAAACGTGAAAACGACGAGTTTTTGGTCATAACTCTCAAACATATACCGGATTCTAGGATCGTTGTAAATCCCCATGAAGCGCCAAAACAGTGTGCAATAGGTCATGAAAACGGCCGTAAAACGTGAAAAACGAAGAGTTTTTGGTCATAACCCTCAAACCTGTATCGGGTCTTAGGGTTGTTGTAAATCCCCCTGAAACCCAAAACTATGGGCAATAACTCATGAAAGCAGCCATAATACGCGAAATTGACGAGTTTTTGGTTAAAACTCTCAAACATGTATCGGGTCTAACGAGCAATGCAAACCCACCTAGAAACTCACAATTGTAGGTAATAGAGCATGAAAAAAACCATAAAACATAAAAACAACAAGTTTTGGTCATGCCCTCAAACATGTATCGGTTCTAAATGGTCGTTGTAAATCGCATTGAAACCCTTGAACTGTGGCAATAGCTCATGAAAACGGTCATAAAACACAAAAACGACGATTTTTTGCTCATCCCCTTAAACATGCATCAGGGTCTAACGGTCCATGCAAATCCTCATTGAGCACCAAAACAGTGTGTAATAACGCATGAAAACGGCCGTAAAATGCGAAAACGACGAGTTTTTGGTCATAACTCTCAAACATGTATCGGGTCTTAGGATCATTGTAAATCCCCTAGAGTGGAAAAATAGTGTCCAATAGCTCATTAAAGCGGCCGTAAAACATGAAAAACGACGAGTTTTTGGTCATAACTCTCAAACATGTACCGGATTCTAGGATCATTGTAAATCCCCATGAAGCGCCAAAACAGTGTGCAATAGGTCAATGAAAACGGCCGTAAAACGTGAAAAATGAAGAGTTTTTGGTCATAACCCTCAAACCTAAGTCGGGTCTAAGGGTTGTTGTAAATCCCCCTTGGAACCCCAAAACTATGGGCAATAACTCATGAAAACAGCCATAATACGCGAAATCGACGAGTTTTTGGTTAAAACTCTCAAACATATATATGGTCTAACGAGCAATGCAAACCCAACTGGAAACTCACAACTATAGGTAATAGAGCATGAAAACAACCATAAAACATAAAAACAACAAGTTTTTGGTCATGCCCTCAAACATGTATCGGGTCTAATGGTCGTTGTAAATCGCCTTGAAACCCTTGAACTATGGCAATAGCTCATGAAAACGGTCATAAAACACAAAAACGACGAATTTTTGCCCATCCCCTTAAACATGCATCAGTTCTAACAGTCCATGCAAATCCTCATGGAGCACCAAAACAGTGTGCAATAACTCATGAAAACGGCCGTAAAGCGCGAAAACGACGAGTTTTTGGTCATAACTCTCAAACATGTATCGGGTCTTAGGATCGTTGTAAATCCCCTAGAGTGCCAAAATAGTGTGCAATAACTCATGAAAACGGTCGTAAAATGCGAAAACGACGAGTTTTTGGTCATAACTCTCAAACATGTATCGGGTCTTAGGATCGTTGTAAATCCCCCTAGAGTGGCAAAACAGTGTCCAATAGCTCATGAAAACGGCCGTAAAAGCGCGAAAACGACGAGTTTTTGGTCATAACTCTCAAACATGTATCGGGTCTTAGGATCATTGTAAATCCTCATGGAGCACCAAAACAGTGTGCAATAACTCATGAAAACGGTCGTAAAACGTGAAAACGACGAGTTTTTGGTCATAACTCTCAAACATATACCGGATTCTAGGATCGTTGTAAATCCCCATGAAGCGCCAAAACAGTGTACAATAAGTCATGAAAACGACCGTAAAACGTGAAAAACGAAGAGTTTTTGGTCATAACCCTCAAACCTGTATCGGGTCTTAGGGTTGTTGTAAATCCCCCTACAACCCCAAAACTATGGGCAATAACTCATGAAAGCAGCCATAATACGCGAAATTGACGAGTTTTTGGTTAAAACTCTCAAACATGTATCGGGTCTAACGAGCAATGCAAACCCACCTAGAAACTCACAATTGTAGGTAATAGAGCATGAAAAAAACCATAAAACATAAAAACAACAAGTTTTGGTCATGCCCTCAAACATGTATCGGTTCTAATGGTCGTTGTAAATCGCATTGAAACCCTTGAACTGTGGCAATAGCTCATGAAAACGGTCATAAAACACAAAACCGACGATTTTTTGCTCATCCCCTTAAACATGCATCAGGTCTAACGGTCCATGCAAATCCTCATGGAGCACCAAAATAGTGTGTAATAACTCATGAAAACGGCCGTAAAATGCGAAAACGACGAGTTTTTGGTCATAACTCTCAAACATGTATCGGGTCTTAGGATCATTGTAAATCCCCCTAGAGTGGAAAAATAGTGTCCAATAGCTCATTAAAGCGGCCGTAAAACATGAAAAACGACGAGTTTTTGGTCATAACTCTCAAACATGTACCGGATTCTAGGATCATTGTAAATCCCCATGAAGCGCCAAAACAGTGTGCAATAGGTCATGAAAACTGGCCGTAAAACGTGAAAAATGAAGAGTTTTTGGTCATAACCCTCAAACCTAAGTCGGGTCTAAGGGTTGTTGTAAATCCTCCTTAGGAACCCCAAAACTATGGGCAATAACTCATGAAAACAGCCATAATACGCGAAATCGACGAGTTTTTGGTTAAAACTCTCAAACATATATATGGTCTAACGAGCAATGCAAATCCAACTGGAAACTCACAACTATAGGTAATAGAGCATGAAAACAACCATAAAACATAAAAACAACAAGTTTTTGGTCATGCCCTCAAACATGTATCGGGTCTAATGGTCGTTGTAAATCGCCTTGAAAACCCTTGAACTATGGCAATAGCTCATGAAAACGGTCATAAAACACAAAACGACGAATTTTTGCCCATCCCCTTAAACATGCATCTGTTCTAACAGTCCATGCAAATCCTCATGGAGCACCAAAACAGTGTGCAATAACTCATGAAGACGGCCGTAAAGCGCGAAAACGACGAGTTTTTGGTCATAACTCTCAAACATGTATCGGGTCTTAGGATCGTTGTAAATCCTCATGGAGCACCAAAACAGTGTCCAATAGCTCATGAGAACGGCCGTAAAACATGAAAAACGACGAGTTTTTGGTCATAACTCTCAAACATATACCGGATTCTAGGATCGTTGTAAATCCCCATGAAGCACCAAAACAGTGTACAATAAGTCATGAAAACGACCGTAAAACGTGAAAAACGAAGAGTTTTTGGTCATAACCCTCAAACCTGTATCGGGTCTTAGGGTTGTTGTAAATCCCCCTAGAACCCCAAAACTATGGGCAATAACTCATGAAAACAGCCATAATACGCGAAATTGACGAGTTTTTGGTTAAAACTCTCAAACATGTATCGGGTCTAACGAGCAATGCAAACCCACCTAGAAACTCACAATTGTAGGTAATAGAGCATGAAAAAAACCATAAAACATAAAAACAACAAGTTTTGGTCATGCCCTCAAACATGTATCGGTTCTAATGGTCATTGTAAATCGCATTGAAACCCTTGAACTGTGGCAATAGCTCATGAAAACGGTCATAAAACACAAAAACGACGATTTTTTGCTCATCCCCTTAAACATGCATCAGGTCTAACGGTCCATGCAAATCCTCATCGAGCACCAAAATAGTGTGTAATAACTCATGAAAACGGCCGTAAAATGCGAAAACGACGAGTTTTTGGTCATAACTCTCAAACATGTATCGGGTCTTAGGATCATTGTAAATCCCCCTAGAGTGGAAAAATAGTGTCCAATAGCTCATTAAAGCGGTCGTAAAACATGAAAAACGACGAGTTTTTTGTCATAACTCTCAAACATGTACCGGATTCTAGGATCATTGTAAATCCCCACTGAAGCGCCAAAACAGTGTGCAATAGGTCATGAAAACGGCCGTAAAACGTGAAAAATGAAGAGTTTTTCGTCGTAACCCTCAAACCTAAGTCGGGTCTAAGGGTTGTTGTAAATCCCAACCCCAAAACTATGGGCAATAACTCATGAAAACAGCCATAATACGCGAAATCGACGAGTTTTTGGTTAAAACTCTCAAACATATATATGGTCTAACGAGCAATGCAAACCCAACTGGAAACTCAAAACTATAGGTAATAGAGCATGAAAACAACCATAAAACATAAAAACAACAAGTTTTTGGTCATGCCCTCAAACATGTATCGGGTCTAATGGTCGTTGTAAATCGCCTTGAAACCCTTGAACTATGGTAATAGCTCATGAAACCGGTCATAAAACACAAAAACGACGAATTTTTGCCCATCCCCTTAAACATGCATCGGTTCTAACAGTCCATGCAAATCCTCATGGAGCACCAAAACAGTGTGCAATAACTCATGAAAACGGCCGTAAAGCGCGAAAACGACGAGTTTTTGGTCATAACTCTCAAACATGTATCGGGTCTTAGGATCGTTGTAAATCCCCCTAGAGTGCCAAAACAGTGTGCAATAACTCATGAAAACGGTCGTAAAACATGAAAACGACGAGTTTTTGGTCATAACTCTCAAACATGTATCGGGCTTAGGATCGTTGTAAATCCCCCTAGAGTGGCAAAACAGTGTCCAATAGCTCATGAAAACGGCCGTAAAGCGCGAAAATGACGAGTTTTTGGTCATAACTCTCAAACATGTATCGGGTCTTAGGATCATTGTAAATCCTCATGGAGCACCAAAACAGTGTGCAATAACTCATGAAAACGGTCGTAAAACGTGAAAACGACGAGTTTTTGGTCATAACTCTCAAACATATACCGGATTCTAGGATCGTTGTAAATCCCCATGAAGCGCCAAAACATTGTACAATAAGTCATGAAAACGACCGTAAAACGTGAAAAACGAAGAGTTTTTGGTCATAACCCTCAAACCTGTATCGGGTCTTAGGGTTGTTGTAAATCCCCTCGACAACCCCAAAACTATGGGCAATAACTCATGAAAGCAGCCATAATACGCGAAATTGACGAGTTTTTGGTTAAAACTCTCAAACATGTATCGGGTCTAACGAGCAATGCAAACCCACCTAGAAACTCACAATTGTAGGTAATAGAGCATGAAAAAAACCATAAAACATAAAAACAACAAGTTTTGGTCATGCCCTCAAACATGTATCGGTTCTAATGGTCGTTGTAAATCGCATTGAAACCCTTGAACTGTGGCAATAGCTCATGAAAACGGTCATAAAACACAAAAACGACGATTTTTTGCTCATCCCCTTAAACATGCATCAGGTCTAACGGTCCATGCAAATCCTCATGGAGCACCAAAACAGTGTGTAATAACTCATGAAAACGGCCGTAAAATGCGAAAACGACGAGTTTTTGGTCATAACTCTCAAACATGTATCGGGTCTTAGGATCATTGTAAATCCCCCTAGAGTGGAAAAATAGTGTCCAATAGCTCATTAAAGCGGCCGTAAAACATGAAAAACGACGAGTTTTTGGTCATAACTCTCAAACATGTACCGGATTCTAGGATCATTGTAAATCCCCATGAAGCGCCAAAACAGTGTGCAATAGGTCATGAAAACGGCCGTAAAACGTGAAAAATGAAGAGTTTTTCGTCATAACCCTCAAACCTAAGTCGGGTCTAAGGGTTGTTGTAAATCCCCCTTGGAACCCCAAAACTATGGGCAATAACTCATGAAAACAGCCATAATACGCGAAATCGACGAGTTTTTGGTTAAAACTCTCAAACATATATATGGTCTAACGAGCAATGCAAACCCAACTGGAAACTCAAAACTATAGGTAATAGAGCATGAAAACAACCATAAAACATAAAAACAACAAGTTTTTGGTCATGCCCTCAAACATGTATCGGGTCTAATGGTCGTTGTAAATCGCCTTGAAACCTCTTGAACTATGGCAATAGCTCATGAAAGCGGTCATAAAACACAAAAACGACGAATTTTTGCCCATCCCCTTAAACATGCATCGGTTCTAACAGTCCATGCAAATCCTCATGGAGGCACCAAAACAGTGTGCAATAACTCATGAAAACGGCCGTAAAGCGCGAAAACGACGAGTTTTTGGTCATAACTCTCAAACATGTATCGGGTCTTAGGATCGTTGTAAATCCCCTAGAGTGCCAAAACAGTGTGCAATAACTCATGAAAACGGTCGTAAAACGTGAAAACGACGAGTTTTTGGTCATAACTCTCAAACATGTATCGGGTCTTAGGATCGTTGTAAATCCCCCTAGAGTGGCAAAACAGTGTCCAATAGCTCATGAAAACGGCCATAAAACGTGAAATGACGAGTTTTTGGTCATAACTCTTAAACATGTATCAGGTCTTAGGATCGTTGTAAATCCTCATGGAGCACCAAAACAGTGTCCAATAGCTCATGAGAACGGCCGTAAAACATGAAAAACGACGAGTTTTTGGTCATAACTCTTAAACCTGTACCGGATTCTAGGATCGTTGTAAATCCCCATGAAGCGCCAAAACAGTATGCAATAGGTCATGAAAACGGCCGTAAAACGTGAAAAACGAAGGGTTTTTGGTCATAACCCTCAAACCTGTATCGGGTCTTAGGGTTATTGTAAATCCCCATGGAAACCCAAAACTTTGGGCAATAACTCATGAAAGCAGCCATAATACGCGAAATTGACGAGTTTTTGGTTAAAACTGTCAAACATGTATCGGGTTTAACGACCAATGCAAACCCACCTAGAAACTCACAATTGTAGGTAATAGAGCATGAAAAAAACCATAAAACATAAAAACAACAAGTTTTTGGTCATGCCCTCAAACATGTATCGGTTCAAATGGTCGTTGTAAATCGCATTGAAACCCTTGAACTGTGGCAATAGCATCATGAAAACGGTCATAAAACACAAAAACGACGATTTTTTGCTCATCCCCTTAAACATGCATCGGGTCTAACGGTCCATGCAAATCCTCATTGAGCACCAAAACAGTGTGTAATAACGCATGAAAACGGCCGTAAAATGCGAAAACGATGAGTTTTTGGTCATAACTCTCAAACATGTATCGGGTCTTAGGATCGTTGTAAATCCCTCTAGAGTGGAAAAATAGTGTCCAATAGCTCATTAAAGCGGCCGTAAAACATGAAAAACGACGAGTTTTTGGTCATAACTCTCAAACATGTACCGGATTCTAGGATCATTGTAAATCCCCATGAAGCGCCAAAACAGTGTGCAATAGGTCAAGAAAACGGCCGTAAAACGTGAAAAATGAAGAGTTTTTGGTCATAACCCTCAAACCTAAGTCGGGTCTAAGGGTTGTTGTAAATCCCCCTTGGAACCCCAAAACTATGGGCAATAACTCATGAAAACAGCCATAATACACGAAATCGACGAGTTTTTGGTTAAAACTCTCAAACATATATATGGTCTAACGAGCAATGCAAACCCAACTGGCAACTCACAACTATAGGTAATAGAGCATGAAAACAACCATAAAACATAAAAACAACAAGTTTTTGGTCATGCCCTCAAACATGTATCGGGTCTAATGTTCGTTGTAAATCGCCTTGAAACCCTTGAACTATGGCAATAGCTCATGAAAACGGTCATAAAACACAAAAACGATGAATTTTTGCCCATCCCCTTAAACATGCATCAGTTCTAACAGTCCATGCAAATCCTCATGGAGCACCAAAACAGTGTGCAATAACTCATGAAAACGGCCGTAAAGCGCGAAAACGACGAGTTTTTGGTCATAACTCTCAAACATGTATCGGGTCTTAGGATCGTTGTAAATCCCCTAGAGTGCCAAAATAGTGTGCAATAACTCATGAAAACGGCCGTAAAATGCGAAAACGACGAGTTTTTGGTCATAACTCTCAAACATGTATCGGGTCTTAGGATCGTTGTAAATCCCCCTAGAGTGGCAAAACAGTGTCCAATAGCTCATGAAAACGGCCGTAAAGCGCGAAAACGACGAGTTTTTGGTCATAACTCTCAAACTATGTATCGGGTCTTAGGATCATTGTAAATCCTCATGGAGCACCAAAACAGTGTGCAATAACTCATGAAAACGGTCGTAAAACGTGAAAACGACGAGTTTTTGGTCATAACTCTCAAACATATACCGGATTCTAGGATCGTTGTAAATCCCCATGAAGCGCCAAAACAGTGTACAATAAGTCATGAAAACGACCGTAAAACGTGAAAAACGAAGAGTTTTTGGTCATAACCCTCAAACCTGTATCGGGTCTTAGGGTTGTTGTAAATCCCCCTACAACCCCAAAACTATGGGCAATAACTCATGAAAGCAGCGATAATACGCGAAATTGACGAGTTTTTGGTTAAAACTCTCAAACATGTATCGGGTCTAACGAGCAATGCAAACCCACCTAGAAACTCACAATTGTAGGTAATAGAGCATGAAAAAAACCATAAAACATAAAAACAACAAGTTTTGGTCATGCCCTCAAACATGTATCGGTTCTAATGGTCGTTGTAAATCGCATTGAAACCCTTGAACTATGGCAATAGCTCATGAAAACGGTCATAAAACACAAAACCGACGATTTTTTGCTCATCCCCTTAAACATGCATAAGGTCTAACGGTCCATGCAAATCCTCATGGAGCACCAAAATAGTGTGTAATAACTCATGAAAACGGCCGTAAAATGCGAAAACGACGAGTTTTTGGTCATAACTCTCAAACATGTATCGGGTCTTAGGATCATTGTAAATCCCCCTAGAGTGGAAAAATAGTGTCCAATAGCTCATTAAAGCGGCCGTAAAACATGAAAAACGACGAGTTTTTGGTCATAACTCTCAAACATGTACCGGATTCTAGGATCATTGTAAATCCCCATGAAACGCCAAAAGAGTGTACAATAGGTCATGAAAATGGCCGTAAAACGTGAAAAATGAAGAGTTTTTGGTCATAACACTCAAACCTAAGTCGGGTCTAAGGGTTGTTGCAAATCCTCCTTAGAACCCCAAAACTATGGGCAATAACTCATGAAAACAGCCATAATACGCGAAATCGACGAGTTTTGGTTAAAACTCTGAAACATATATATGGTCTAACGAGCAATGCAAATCCAACTGGAAACTCACAACTATAGGTAATAGAGCATGAAAACAACCATAAAACATAAAAACAACAAGTTTTTGGTCATGCCCTCAAACATGTATCGGGTCTAATGGTCGTTGTAAATCGCCTTGAAACCCTTGAACTATGGCAATAGCTCATGAAAACGGTCATAAAACACAAAAACGACGAATTTTACCCATCCCCTTAAACATGCATCTGTTCTAACAGTCCATGCAAATCCTCATGGAGCACCAAAACAGTGTGCAATAACTCATGAAGACGGCCGTAAAGCGCGGAAAACGACGAGTTTTTGGTCATAACTCTCAAACATGTATCGGGTCTTAGGATCGTTGTAAATCCTCATGGAGCACCAAAACAGTGTCCAATAGCTCATGAGAACGGCCGTAAACATGAAAAACGACGAGTTTTTGGTCATAACTCTCAAACATATACCAGATTCTAGGATCGTTGTAAATCCCCATGAAGCACCAAAACAGTGTACAATAAGTCATGAAACGACCGTAAAACGTGAAAAACGAAGAGTTTTTGGTCATAACCCTCAAACCTGTATCGGGTCTTAGGGTTGTTGTAAATCCACCTAGAAACCCCAAAACTATGGGCAATAACTCATGAAAACAGCCATAATACGCGAAATTGACGAGTTTTTGGTTAAAACTCTCAAACATGTATCGGGTCTAACGAGCAATGCAAACCCACCTAGAAACTCACAATTGTAGGTAATAGAGCATGAAAAAACCATAAAACATAAAAACAACAAGTTTTGGTCATGCCCTCAAACATGTATCGGTTCTAATGGTCATTGTAAATCGCATTGAAACCCTTGAACTGTGGCAATAGCTCATGAAAACGGTCATAAAACACAAAAACGACGATTTTTTGCTCATCCCCTTAAACATGCATAAGGTCTAACGGTCCATGCAAATCCTCATCGAGCACCAAAATAGTGTGTAATAACTCATGAAAACGGCCGTAAAATGCGAAAACGACGAGTTTTTGGTCATAACTCTCAAACATGTATCGGGTCTTAGGATCATTGTAAATCCCCCTAGAGTGGAAAAATAGTGTCCAATAGCTCATTAAAGCGGTCGTAAAACATGAAAAACGACGAGTTTTTTGTCATAACTCTCAAACATGTACCGGATTCTAGGATCATTGTAAATCCCCATGAAGCGCCAAAACAGTGTGCAATAGGTCATGAAAACGGCCGTAAAACGTGAAAACTGAAGAGTTTTTCGTCGTAACCCTCAAACCTAAGTCGGGTCTAAGGGTTGTTGTAAATCCAACCCCAAAACTATGGGCAATAACTCATGAAAACAGCCATAATACGCGAAATCGACGAGTTTTTGGTTAAAACTCTCAAACATATATATGGTCTAACGAGCAATGCAAACCCAACTGGAAACTCAAAACTATAGGTAATAGAGCATGAAAACAACCATAAAACATAAAAACAACAAGTTTTTGGTCATGCCCTCAAACATGTATCGGGTCTAATGGTCGTTGTAAATCTCCTTGAAACCCTTGAACTATGGTAATAGCTCATGAAACCGGTCATAAAACACAAAAACGACGAATTTTTGCCGATCCCCTTAAACATGCATCGGTTCTAACAGTCCATGCAAATCCTCATGGAGCACCAAAACAGTGTGCAATAACTCATGAAAACGGCCGTAAAGCGCGAAAACGACGAGTTTTTGGTCATAACTCTCAAACATGTATCGGGTCTTAGGATCGTTGTAAATCCCCCTAGAGTGCCAAAACAGTGTGCAATAACTCATGAAAACGGTGGTAAAACATGAAAACGACGAGTTTTTGGTCATAACTCTCAAACATGTATCGGGCTTAGGATCGTTGTAAATCCCCCTAGAGTGGCAAAACAGTGTCCAATAGCTCATGAAAACGGCCGTAAAGCGCGAAAAGGACGAGTTTTTGGTCATAACTCTCAAACATGTATCGGGTCTTAGGATCACTGTAAATCCTCATGGAGCACCAAAACAGTGTGCAATAACTCATGAAAACGGTCGTAAAACGTGAAAACGATGAGTTTTTGGTCATAACTCTCAAACATATACCGGATTCTAGGATCAATGTAAATCCCCATGAAGCGCCAAAACAGTGTGCAATAGGTCATGAAAACGGCCGTAAAACGTGAAAAATGAAGAGTTTTTCGTCGTAACCCTCAAACCTAAGTCGGGTCTAAGGGTTGTTGTAAATCCCTCCCCAAAACTATGGGCAATAACTCATGAAAACAGCCATAATACGCGAAATCGACGAGTTTTTGGTTAAAAGTCTCAAACATATATATGGTCTAACGAGCAATGCAAACCCAACTGGAAACTCAAAACTATAGGTAATAGAGCATGAAAAGAACCATAAAACATAAAAACAACAAGTTTTTGGTCATGCCCTCAAACATGTATCGGGTCTAATGGTCGTTGTAAATCGCCTTGAAACCCTTGAACTATGGTAATAGCTCATGAAACCTCATGGAGCACAAAAACAGTGTGTAATAACTCATGAAAACGGCCATAAAATGCGAAAACGACGAGTTTTTGGTCATAACTCTCAAACATGTATCGGGTCTTAGGATCATTGTAAATCCCCCTAGAGTGGAAAAATAGTGTCCAATAGCCCATTAAAGCGGCTGTAAAACATGAAAAACGACGAGTTTTTGGTCATAACTCTCAAACATGTACCGGATTCTAGGATCATTGTAAATCCCCATGAAGCGCCAAAACAGTGTGCAATAGGTCAAGAAAATGGCCGTAAAACGTGAAAAATGAAGAGCTTTTGGTCATAACCCTCAAACCTAAGTCGGGTCTAAGGGTTGTTGTAAATCCCCCTTGGAACCCCAAAACTATGGGCAATAACTCATGAAAACAGCCATAATACGCGAAATCGACGAGTTTTTGGTTAAAACTCTCAAACATATATATGGTCTAACGAGCAATGCAAACCCAGCTGGTAACTCACAACTATAGGTAATAGAGCATGAAAACAACCATAAAACATAAAAACAACAAGTTTTTGGTCATGCCCTCAAACATGTATCGGGTCTAATGTTCGTTGTAAATCGCCTTGAAACCCTTGAACTATGGCAATAGCTCATGAAAACGGTCATAAAACACAAAAACGATGATTTTTTGCTCATCCCCTTAAACATGCATCAGGTCTAACGGTCCATGCAAATCCTCATCGAGCACCAAAATAGTGTGTAATAAATCATGAAAACAGCCGTAAAATGCGAAAACGACGAGTTTTTGGTCATAACTCTCAAACATGTATCGGGTCTTAGGATCATTGTAAATCCCCCTAGAGTGGAAAAATAGTGTCCAATAGCTCATTAAAGCGGTCGTAAAACATGAAAAACGACGAGTTTTTCGTCATAACTCTCAAACATGTACCGGATTCTAGGATCATTGTAAATCCCCACGAAGCGCCAAAACCGTGTGCAATAGGTCATGAAAACGGCCGTAAAACAGTGAAAAAAGAAGAGTTTTTCGTCGTAACCCTCAAACCTAAGTCGGGTCTAAGGGTTGTTGTAAATCCCACCCCAAAACTATGGGCAATAACTCATGAAAACAGCCAGTAATACGCGAAATCGACGAGTTTTTGGTTAAAACTCTCAAACATATATATGGTCTAACGAGCAATGCAAACCCAACTCGAAACTCAAAACTATAGGTTATAGAGCATGAAAACAACCATAAAACATAAAAACAACAAGTTTTTGGTCATGCCCTCAAACATGTATCGGGTCTAATGGTCGTTGTAAATCGCCTTGAAACCCTTGAACTATGGTAATAGCTCATGAAACCGGTCATAAAACACAAAAACGACGAATTTTTGCCCATCCCCTTAAACATGCATCGGTTCTAACAGTCCATGGAAATCCTCATGGAGCACCAAAACAGTGTGCAATAACTCATGAAAACGGCCGTAAAGCGCGAAAACGACGAGTTTTTGGTCATAACTCTCAAACATGTATCGGGTCTTAGGATCGTTGTAAATCCCCCTAGAGTGCCAAAACAGTGTGCATAACTCATGAAAACGGTGGTAAAACATGAAAACGACGAGTTTTTGGTCATAACTCTCAAACATGTATCGGGCTTAGGATCGTTGTAAATCCCCCTAGAGTGGCAAAACAGTGTCCAATAGCTCATGAAAACGGCCGTAAAGCGCGAAAAGGACGAGTTTTTGGTCATAACTCTCAAACATGTATCGGGTCTTAGGATCACTGTAAATCCTCATGGAGCACCAAAACAGTGTGCAATAACTCATGAAAACGGTCGTAAAACGTGAAAACGATGAGTTTTTGGTCATAACTCTCAAACATATACCGGATTCTAGGATCATGTAAATCCCCATGAAGCGCCAAAACAGTGTGCAATAGGTCATGAAAACGGCCGTAAAACGTGAAAAATGAAGAGTTTTTCGTCGTAACCCTCAAACCTAAGTCGGGTCTAAGGGTTGTTGTAAATCCCTCCCCAAAACTATGGGCAATAACTCATGAAAACAGCCATAATACGCGAAATCGACGAGTTTTTGGTTAAAAGTCTCAAACATATATATGGTCTAACGAGCAATGCAAACCCAACTGGAAACTCAAAACTATAGGTAATAGAGCATGAAAAGAACCATAAAACATAAAAACAACAAGTTTTTGGTCATGCCCTCAAACATGTATCGGGTCTAATGGTCGTTGTAAATCGCCTTGAAACCCTTGAACTATGGTAATAGCTCATGAAACCTCATGGAGCACAAAAACAGTGTGTAATAACTCATGAAAACGGCCATAAAATGCGAAAACGACGAGTTTTTGGTCATAACTCTCAAACATGTATCGGGTCTTAGGATCATTGTAAATCCCCCTAGAGTGGAAAAATAGTGTCCAATAGCCCATTAAAGCGGCTGTAAAACATGAAAAACGACGAGTTTTTGGTCATAACTCTCAAACATGTACCGGATTCTAGGATCATTGTAAATCCCCATGAAGCGCCAAAACAGTGTGCAATAGGTCAAGAAAATGGCCGTAAAACGTGAAAAATGAAGAGCTTTTGGTCATAACCCTCAAACCTAAGTCGGGTCTAAGGGTTGTTGTAAATCCCCCTTGGAACCCCAAAACTATGGGCAATAACTCATGAAAACAGCCATAATACGCGAAATCGACGAGTTTTTGGTTAAAACTCTCAAACATATATATGGTCTAACGAGCAATGCAAACCCAGCTGGTAACTCACAACTATAGGTAATAGAGCATGAAAACAACCATAAAACATAAAAACAACAAGTTTTTGGTCATGCCCTCAAACATGTATCGGTTCTAATGTTCGTTGTAATCGCCTTTTGAAACACCCTTGAACTGTATGGCAATAGCTTCCATGAAACGGTCATAAAACACAAACGAGATTTTTTGCTCATCCCCAAACATGCTATTCAGGTTAACGTCATACAAATCCTAATCGACGCACCAAAATATTGTGTAATAAATCATGAAAAAGCCGTTTAAAATGCTGGAAAACGCGAGTTTGGTCATTCATAACTCTCAAACATGTATCGGGTCTTAGGATCATTGTAAACCCCTACCAAAAACGTGGGAAAATAGGTGTCCAATTAGCTCATTAAAGCGGTCGTTATAAAAAATGAATGAAAACGACGAGTTTTTTCGTCATAACTCTACAACATGTACCGGATTCAGGATCATTGTAAATGCCCCACGAAGCGCCAAAACCGTGTGCAATAGGTCAATGAAAACGCCGTTAAAACTGAAAAAAGAGTTTTTCGTCGTAACCCTCAAACCTAGTCGGGGTCTAAGGGTTGTTGTAAATCCCACCCAAACTATGGGCAATAACTCATGAAAACAGCCATAATACGCGAAATCGACGAGTTTTTTGGTTAAAACTCTCAAACATATATATGGTCTAACGAGCATGCAAACCCAACTCGAAACTCAAAACTATAGGTTATAGAGCATGAAAACAACCATAAAACATAAAACAACAAGTTTTTGGTCATGCCCTCAAACATGTATCGGGTCTAATGGTCGTTGTAAATCGCCTTGAAACCCTTGAACTATGGTAATAGCTCATGAAACCGGTCATAAACACAAAAACGACGAATTTTTGCCCATCCCCTTAAACATGCATCGTTTCTAACAGTCCATGCAAATCCTCATGGAGCACCAAAACAGTGTGCAATAACTCATGAAAACGGCCGTAAAGCGCGAAAACGACGAGTTTTTTGGTCATAACTCTCAAACATGTATCGGGTCTTAGGATCGTTGTAAATCCCCCTAGAGTGCCAAAACAGTGTGCAATAACTCATGAAA
>CAJUXJ010000831.1:0-14655 GCA_910589775.1 Avena eriantha
CATTGATCCACTTGTAACATTTGCATATGTGTTCTTTTCCTAAACCAAAATGATCCGCTAGTGTCATTGCATGTGTGTTCTTTTCCTGAATCACATGGATCCACTTGTGGCATTGCATGTGTGTTGTTTTCGTGAACCACATGGATCCACTGGTGTCATTGCATGTATGTTCTTTTCCTAAACCACATGGATCCACTGGTGACATTTGCCAGTGTGTTCTTTCCCTAAACCACATGGATCCACTAGTGCATTGCATCTGTGTTCTTTCCCTCAACCCATGCATCCACTTGTGACATTTGCATGTGTATGTTTTCCTAAACCACATGGATCTTCTGGTGACATTGCATGTGTGTTATTTTTCTAAACCACATTGATCCCTTGTGACATTGTATGTGTGTTCTTTTCCTAAACCACATGGATCCATTGGTGACGTTGCATGTGTGTTTTGTTTTCCTAAACCACATTGATCCACCGGTGTCATTGCATGTATGTTCTTTTCCTGAACCACATGGATCCACGGGTGTTATTGCATGTGTGTTCTTTTCCTAAACCACATGGATCCACTAGTGACATTTGCATGTGTGTTGTTTTCCTAATCCACATGGATCCACTTGTGACATTCGATGTGTGTTCTTTTCTTAAACCACATGGATCCACTGGTGACATTTGCATGTGTATTATTTTCCCAAACCACATGGATCTACTGGTGTTAGTACATCTATGTTCTATTCTTGAACCACATGGATCCACTGGTGACATTGCATGTGTGTTCTTTTCCTAAATTACATTGGTCCACAAGTGTCATTGCATGTGTGTTGTGTTCCTAAACCACATGGATCCACTAGTGACATAGCATGTGTGTTCTTTTCCTAAACCACATTGATCCATTGGTGACATTTCATGTGTGTTCTTTTCCTAAACCACATTGATCCACTGCTAACATTTCGTGTGTGTTCTTTTCTTAAACCACATGGATCCACTAGTGACATTTGCACGTGTGTTCTTTTCCTAAACCACATTGATCCACTAGTAACATTGCATGTGTGTTCTTTTCCTAAACCACATGGATCCAACGGAGTAATTGCATGTGTGTTCTTTTCTTGAACCACATGGATCCACAGGTGACATTGCATGTCTGTTGTTTTCCTAAATTACATTGATCCACTGGTGATATTGCATGTGTGTTCCTTTGCTAAACAACATGGATCCACTGGTGACATTGCATGTATGTTCTTTTCCTAAACCACATTAATCCACTGGTGACATTTGCATGTGTGTTCTTTTCCTAAACCACACTGATCCACTGGTGACATTGCATGTGTGTTCTTTTCCTAAACCACATGGATCTACAGGTGTCATTGCACCTATGTTCTTTTCCTAAACCATCTGGATCCACTGGTGACATTGGCACATTTGTTCTTTTCCTAAACCACCTGGATCCACTAGTGACATTGCATGTGTGTTCTTTTCCTAAACCACATAGATCCACTAGTGACATTGCATGTGTGTTATTTTCCTAAACCACATTGATCCACTAGTGATATTGCATGTGTGTTATTTTCCTAAACCAAATGGATCCACTAGTGACATTGCATTTGTGATCTTTTCCTAAACCACATTTATCCACCAGTCACATTGCATGTGTGCTCTTTTCCTAAACCACATTGATCAACTGGTAAAATTTCGTGTGTGTTCTTTTACTAAACCACATGGATCCACTAGAGTCATTGCATGCATGTTCTTTTCCTAAACCAGATTGATCCACTGGTGACATTTGCATGTGTGCTTTTCCTAAACCACACTGATGCACTAGTGACATTTGCATGTTGTTTTCCTAAACCTCATGGATCCACTTGTGTGATTGCATGTTTGTTCTTTTCATAATACACATGGATCCACTGGTGACATTTGCATGTGTGTTCTTTTCCTAATCCACATGGATCCACTTGGGACATTGGATGTGTGTTCCTTTCTTAAACCACATGGATCCACTGGTGACATTTGCATATGTATTATTTTCCTGAACCACATGGATCTACTGGTGTTAGTACATATGTGTTCTTTTCCTGAACCACATGGATCCAGTGGTGACATTGGATGTGTGTTCTTTTCCTAAATTACATTGATCCACTTGTGATATTTCATGTGTGTTCTTTTCCTAAACCACATGGATCCACTGGTGACCTTGCATGTGTGTTCTTTTCCTAAACCACATTGATCCACTGGTGACATTCCATGTGTGTTCTTTTCCTAAACCACATTGATCCACTGGTGACATTCCATGCGTGTTCTTTTCCTAAACCACATTGATCCCTGGTGTCATTGCATGTGTGTTATTTGCCTGGTCTTATTTTCCTAAACCACAATGATCCACTAGTGACATCGCATGTGTGTTCTTTTCCTGAACCACATGATCCACTTGTGTCATTGTATGTGTGTTGTTTTCCTAAACCACATGGATCCACTAGTGACATTTGCATGTGTTTTTTTTCCTAATCCACATGGATCCACTGGTCACAATGCACATGTGTTATTTTCCTCAACCACATGGATCCACTTGTGACATGTGCATGTGTGTTGTTTTCATGAACCACATTGATCCACTTGTCTCATTTCATGTGTGTTCTTTTCCTAAACCACATGGATCCACTAGGGACATTGCATGATCCACTTGTGACATTGCATGTGTGTTCTTTTCCTAAACCACATGGATCCACTAGTGACATTGCATGTGTGTTGTTTTCCTAAACCACATGGATCCACTAGAGTCATTATATGTGTGTTCTTTTTCTAAACCACATTGATCCACAGGTAACATTGCATGTGTGTTCTTTTCCTAACCATATGGACCCAATGGAGTCATTGCAGGTGTGTTCTTTTCCTAACCCACATCGATCCATAGCTGACATTTTCATGTGTGTTCTTTTCCTAAACCACACTGATCGACAGGTGACATTGTATGTGTTTTCTTTTCCCGAACCACATGGATCCACTAGTGACATTGCATGTATGTTCTATTCCTAAGCCACATGGATCGACTAGTGACATTTGCACGTGTGTTCTATTCCTAAACCACATGGATCCACTGGTGACATTGCATATGTGTTCTTTTCCTAAACCACATAGCTCCACTAGTGACATTGCATGTGTGTTTTTTTGCTAAACCACATTGATCCACTGGTGTCATTGCATGTGTGTTCTATTCCTGAACCACATGAATCCACTAGTGTCATTACATGTGTGTTCTTTTCCTAAACCACATGGATCCACTCGTGACATTTGGATGTGTGTTCTTTGCCCAATCCACATGAATCCACTTGTGACATTAGATGCATGTTCTTTTCCTAAACCACATGGATCCACTTGTGACATTTCATGTGTATTATTTTCCTGAACCACATGGATCTACTAGTATTAGTATATGTGTGTTCATTTCTTGAACCACATGGATCCACAAGTGACATTGCATATGTGTTGTTTTCCAAAATTACATTGATCCACTTGTGATATTTCATGTGTGTTCCTTTCCTAAACCACATGGATCCACTTGTGACATTGCATGTGTGTTCTTTTCCTAAACCACATTGATCCACTAGTGAGATTGCATGTGTGTTATGTTCCTAAACCACATTGATCCACTGGTATCATTTCATGTGTGTTCTTTTCCTAAAGCACATGGATCCACTAGTATCATTTCATGTGTGTTCTTTTCCTATAGCACATGGCTCCACTGGAGTCATTGCATGTGTGTTCTTTTCCTAAACCACATTTGATCCACTGGTGACATTTGCATGTGTGCTATTTTTCTAAACCACGTTGATCCACTGGTGACATTGCATGTGTGTTCTTTTCCTGAACCACATGGATCTACAAGTGTCATTGCACGTATGTTCTTTTCCTAAACCACATGGATCCACTTGTGACATTTGCACACTTGTTCTTTTCCTAAACCACCTGGATCCACTAGTGACATTGCATGTGTGTTCTTTTCCTAAACTACATGGATCCACTTGTGACATTTGCATGTGTGTTCTTTTCATGAACCAAATTCATCCACTAGTGTCATTGCATGTGTGTTCTTTTCCTGAACCACATGGGTCCACAAGGGACATTGCATGTGTGTTATTTTCCTAAACCACATTGACCGACTAGTGTTATTGCTTGTGTCTTCTTTTCCTAAACTACATGGATCCACTCTAGACATTTACATGTGTGTTCTTTTCCTAAACCACATGGATCCACTCGTGACATCACGTGTGTGTTCTTTTCCTGAACCACATGGATCCACTGGTGTCATTGTATTTGTGTTCTTTTCCTAATCTACATGGATCCACTAGTTACACTGGATGTGTGTTATTTTCCTCAACCAAATGGATCCACTTGTGACATGTGCATGTGTGTTGTTCTCCTGAACCACATTGATCCACTGGTGTCATTGCATGTGTGTTCTTTTCCCGAACCACATGGATCCACTGGGACATTGCATGTGTGTTCTTTTCCTAAACCACATTGATCCACTGGTAACATTAGATGAGTGTTATTTTCCTAATCCACATTGATCCATTGGTGACATTTGCATGTGTGTTCTTTTCTGAAACCACACTGATCCACTAGTGACATTGCATGTGTGTTCTTTTCTTGAACCACATGGAACCACTAGTGTCATTGTATGTGTGTTGTTTTCCTAAACCACATGGATCCACTAGTGACATTTGCATGTGCGTTGTTTTCATAATCCACACGGATCCACTTGTGACATTGCATGTGTGTTATTTCCTCAACCACATGGATCCACTTGTCACATGTGCATGTGTCTTCTTTTCCTGAACCACATTGATCCACTGGTGTCATTCCATGTGTTTTTTCCTAAACCACATGGATCCACTGGTGACATTGCATGTGTCTTCTTTTCCTAAACCACATTGATCCACTTGTCACATTGCATGTGTGTTCTTTTCCTAAACCACATGGATCCACTAGTGACATTGCATGTGTGTTCTTTTCCTAAACCACATTGATCCACTAGTGACATTGCATGTGTGTTCTTTTCCTTAACAACATTGATCCACATGTGCGATTGCATTTGTGTTCTTTTCCTAGAACACATGGATCCACTGGTGTCATTTCATGTGTGTTCTTTTCCTAAACCACATTGACCCACTAGTGACATTTCCATGTGGGTTCTTTTCCTAATCCACATGGAACCACTAGTGACATTGCATGTGTGTTCTTTTCCTCAACCACATGGATACACTTGTGACATTTGCATGTATGTTCTTTTCCTGAACCACATTGATCAACTTGTGTAATTGCATGTGTATTCTTTTCCTGAACCACATGGATCCCCTGGTAACATTTGCATGGGTGATCTTTTCATAAACCACGTTGATCCACTTTTGACGTTGCATGTGTGTTCTTTTCCTAAACCACATGGATCCAATGGTGTCATTACATTTGTGTTCTTTTCCTAGACCACATGTATCCACTAGTGACATTGCATGTGTGTTATTTTCCTAAACCACATTGATCCACCAGTGACATTGCATGTGTGTTGTTTTCCTGAAACACATCGATCCACTGGTGACATTTGCATGTGTCTTATTTTCCTGAACCACATGCATCTACCGATGACATTTGCATGTGTGTTCTTTTCCTAATCCACATGGATCGCCTACTTACATTGCATGTGTGTTCTTTTCCTCAACCACATTGATCCACTTGTAACATTTGCATATGTGTTCTTTTCCTAAACCAAAATGATCCGCTAGTGTCATTGCATGTGTGTTCTTTTCCTGAATCACATGGATCCACTTGTGGCATTGCATGTGTGTTGTTTTCGTGAACCACATGGATCCACTGGTGTCATTGCATGTATGTTCTTTTCCTAAACCACATGGATCCACTGGTGACATTTGCCAGTGTGTTCTTTCCCTAAACCACATGGATCCACTAGTGACATTGCATCTGTGTTCTTTCCCTCAACCACATGCATCCACTTGTGACATTTGCATGTGTATGTTTTCCTAAACCACATGGATCTTCTGGTGACATTGCATGTGTGTTATTTTTCTAAACCACATTGATCCACTTGTGACATTGTATGTGTGTTCTTTTCCTAAACCACATGGATCCATTGGTGACGTTGCATGTGTGTTGTTTTCCTAAACCACATTGATCCACCGGTGTCATTGCATGTATGTTCTTTTCCTGAACCACATGGATCCACGGGTGTTATTGCATGTGTGTTCTTTTCCTAAACCACATGGATCCACTAGTGACATTTGCATGTGTGTTGTTTTCCTAATCCACATGGATCCACTTGTGACATTCGATGTGTGTTCTTTTCTTAAACCACATGGATCCACTGGTGACATTTGCATGTGTATTATTTTCCCAAACCACATGGATCTACTGGTGTTAGTACATCTATGTTCTATTCTTGAACCACATGGATCCACTGGTGACATTGCATGTGTGTTCTTTTCCTAAATTACATTGGTCCACAAGTGTCATTGCATGTGTGTTGTGTTCCTAAACCACATGGATCCACTAGTGACATAGCATGTGTGTTCTTTTCCTAAACCACATTGATCCATTGGTGACATTTCATGTGTGTTCTTTTCCTAAACCACATTGATCCACTGCTAACATTTCGTGTGTGTTCTTTTCTTAAACCACATGGATCCACTAGTGACATTTGCACGTGTGTTCTTTTCCTAAACCACATTGATCCACTAGTAACATTGCATGTGTGTTCTTTTCCTAAACCACATGGATCCAACGGAGTAATTGCATGTGTGTTCTTTTCTTGAACCACATGGATCCACAGGTGACATTGCATGTCTGTTGTTTTCCTAAATTACATTGATCCACTGGTGATATTGCATGTGTGTTCCTTTGCTAAACAACATGGATCCACTGGTGACATTGCATGTATGTTCTTTTCCTAAACCACATTAATCCACTGGTGACATTTGCATGTGTGTTCTTTTCCTAAACCACACTGATCCACTGGTGACATTGCATGTGTGTTCTTTTCCTAAACCACATGGATCTACAGGTGTCATTGCACCTATGTTCTTTTCCTAAACCATCTGGATCCACTGGTGACATTGGCACATTTGTTCTTTTCCTAAACCACCTGGATCCACTAGTGACATTGCATGTGTGTTCTTTTCCTAAACCACATAGATCCACTTGTGACATTTGCATGTGTGTTCTTTTCCTGAACCAAATTCATCCACTAGTGTCATTGTATGTGTGTTCTTTTCCTGAACCATATGGGTCCACTAGGGACATTGCATGTGTGTTGTTTTCCTAAACCACATTGATCGACTGGTGTTATTGCATGTGTGTTCTTTTCCTAAACCACATGGATCCACTAGTGACATTTGCATGTGTGTTCTTTTCCTAAACCACATGGATCCACTCATGACATCGCATGTGTGTTCTTTTCCTAAACCACATGCATCCACTGCTGTTATTGTATGTGTGTTGTTTTCCGAAACCACATGGATCCACTAGTGATATTTGTATGTGTGTTCGTTTCCTAATCTACATGGATCCACTAGTTACATTGTATGTGTGTTATTTTGCTCAACCAAATGGATCCACTTGTGACATGTCCATGTGTGTTGTTCTCCTGAACCACATTGATCCACTTGTGTCATTGCATGTGTGTTCTTTTCCTGAACCACATGGATCCACTAGGGACATTGCATGTGTATTCTTTTCCTAAACCACATATATCCACTTGTGACATTGCATGTGTGTTCTTTTACTAAACCACATGGATCCACTAGTGACATTGCATGTGTGTTCTTTTCCTAAACCACATTGATCCACTCGTAACATTAGATATGTGTTATTTTCCTAATCCACATTGATCCACTGGTGACATTTGCACATGTGTTCTTTTCTGAAACCACATTGATCCACTAGTGACATTGCATGTGTGTTCTTTTCCTGAACCGAATGGAACCACTAGTGTCATTGTTTGTGTGTTGTTTTCCTAAACCACATGGATCCACTAGTGAGATTTGCATGTGCATTGTTTTCCTCAACCACATGGATCCCTAGTGTCATTTCATGTGTGTTCTTTTCCTAAACCACATGGATCCACTGGTGACATTTGCATGTGTGTTCTTTTCCTAAACCACATGGATCCACTGGTGACATTTGCATGTGTTTTCTTTTCCTAAACTACAATGATCCACTGGTGACATCGCATGTGTGTTCTTTTCCTGAACCACATGGATCCACTAGTTTCATTGTATGTGTCTTGTTTTCCTAAACCACATGGATCTATTAGTGACATTTGCATGTGTGTTCTTTTCCTAAACCACATGGATCCACTGGTATCATTGCATTTATGTTCTTTTCCTAAGACACATGGATCAACTGGTGACATTTGTACGTCTGTTCTATTCCTAAACCACATGGATCCACTTGTGATATTGCATGTGTGTTCTTTTCTTAAACCACATAGATCTACTAGTGACATTTCATGTGTGTTGTTTTCCTAAACCACATTGATCCACTAGTGTCATTGCATGTGTGTTCTATTCCTGAACCACATGGATCCACTGGTGTCTTTGCCCGTGTGTTCTTTTCCTAAACCATACGGATCCACTGGTGACATTTACATGTGTGTTCTTTTCCTAATCCAGATGGATCCACTTGTGACATTGGATGTGTCTTCTTTTCAAAAACCACATGGATCCACGGGTGACAATTGCATGTGTATTATTTTCCTGAACCACATGGATCTAGTGGTGTTAGTACATGTGTGTTCTTTTACTGAACCACATGGATCCACTTGTGACATTGCATGTGTGTTCTTTTCCTAAATTACATTGATCCAGTAGTGATATTGCATGTGTGTTCTTTTCCTAAACCACACGGATCCACTGGTGACATTGCATGTGTGTTCTTTTCCTAAACCACATTGATCCACTGGTGACATTATATGTGTGTTCTTTTCCTAAACCACATTGATACACTGGTAACATTTCATGTGTGTTCTTTTCCTAAACCACATGGATCCACTGGAGTCATTGCATGTGTGTTCTTTTCCTAAACCACATGGATCCACGGGTTACATTTGCATGTGTGTTATTTTCCTAAACCACACCGATCCACTGGTGACATTGCATGTGTGTTCTTTTCCTGAACCACATGGATCCACTGGTATCATTGGATGTATGCTCTTTTCCTAAGCCACATGAATCCACTGGTGACATTTTCACGTGTGTTCTATTCCTACATCACGTGGATCCACTGGTGACATTGCATGGTAAATAAGAAGATTGTTGAGATGCTCGTTGTCTTCTTGCCTTGTCATTTTGATATGGGGATTTTTCCGTATCATCGGGCAAGGGGTACCCCGTTGGCGGTTCTCTACGATACACATGTACTTACTATGACAAGAACTTACCGGTGACTAAACATGAGTAGCATGAGGAGCGACCCTCGTATTCAAGGGACATGACATTTCCAACTTATACTTTGTCAAGCATATACTCCATAGTTTGTTCACTTTAACCTTAACCACTTCAAGATGCTTATGATAGGGGCAATGAGATCTGAAAGCTAATAAGTACCATAATTTTTGCAAGTTCTTTATGAAACTTGAATCTCTGCTTCCTTCTATGAAGGCCTTTCTTCCACTTATATATTTAGTCTCCACCTTCTATCTTTATGCACTTACTTTGAGAGCATAGTGGCCATTCTTAGTTCTATGTGCATTGTCCCAAGACTTGTTGATTGGTGTATAACTTTGATATTGCTTGTTCTTAAATTATTGGTATCTAGTCACCCTTATAAACTTTGAACGTGTCCTATGCATTTATGTTTGCTACTCTCTAAGGGACAAGCTGAATGCCACAATGCTATGTTTTCTTTATGTGAAACAAACAAACGTCTTGCAAAGCATTGTTATTCATGAATCTTTTTGTTTGTGCCTTTTCATGTTACAACATAGTTGTTATGTCTTATTGTTAGAACTTTATCTTTCATGCTATGTTGAAGTACTATGATCCCAGCTTTCAAATATTTTACAAATACTTTGATCAAGTTTATGATGGTGCATGTCACCTAAAAAATTATTCTTTCTTTTTATCACTTACATACTCGAGGACGAGCAGGTGTTCAGCTTGGGGATGTTGATACGTTGCAAACGTATCTATAATTTTTTATGTTCCATGCTTGTGTAGTATCTACATTGCTTTGCTTTGTCAACACTTTGAGGTATTTTTATATGTTTTCTGGGACTAACCTATTAACAAGATGCCACAGTGCCAGTTGTCTGTTTTCTTCTGTTTTTGGTTCCAGAAAAGGCAGAAAATACATATTCTCGGAATTGGACTTGATAAAAGCCAATATGCCTATTTTTCCCGAAGCAACACAGAAACACGAAGCATAGACGGAGTAGGGAACCAGGGTGTGCACACCATATGGTGGCGCAGGCTAGCCCTGGCCACGCCACCAGGTGGTGTGGGCCCCCTGGCCGGCCACCGACCTTGCATCTTCGCCTATAAGAAGCCCCTGATGCAAAAACCCTAAATCGTCAAGCCTCCAGCCACAAAATGTTCCGCAGCACCGCCTCCACCGAAGGGGAGATTCGGGGGACAGAAAGTCTCTATTCCGGCACCCTACCTGGATGGGGAAGTACCCCCGGAGCCATCTCCATCGATCTCCACCACCATCTCCCTTGTCGTTGCTGATTCCCATGATGATGAGGGAGTAGTTCTTCCTCGACGCTAATGGTTCTACCGGTAGCTATGTGTTCATCTCTCTCTATGAATGATCATATTGTGATCATGAGCTTTGTAATCAAGTAGATCTATCTTGCTACTCAAGTGCTTTAATAGATCTCTGCTCTCCCCATGTGTGTTAAAGTGACAGCGTGCACACCATGGTGGCACTTAGGCTAGAGATTACAAATACATGTTATGAGTTATATTTGGAGTTGGATGTCTTTATGAAATTGTGTTGTTTTTTGGAACCATCTAGTGCTCAAGGTGACAGTGTGGGATTATCTAGATGGGAAAGGCTTACTTTGAGGTGTGCTGTTATAGCCCTACCATGGATTAGAGTGTCCAACCGGAGAGTTGTTCAGAGTAGTATCATGAAGATAATATATTGATATGAGAGTGTTCACTAGTGAAAGTATGATCCCTAGTCCTTGTTTCTAAGCATTGAAACACCATTTGCAACTAGATCTGTTACATGTTTGCTTGTTGCCATCTTTATTTCAGTTTGCCTTTAGTCTCTTCCACGCCATCAAGCTATTTTCTAGCACCATTGTCTTATATCCATACCTATCTCTTCGCCGAACTAGTGCACATATACACCTGACAAGTGTATTGGGTGTGTTGGGGACATAAGAGACTTCTTGTATCTTGATTATAGGGTGGCTTGAGAGGGATACCTTTGACAACTTCCTCAATGAGTTCGATAAACCTTGGGTAATCCACTTAAGGGAAACTTGATTCTGTTCTACAAACCTCTGCACTTGGAGGCCCAACAACTGTCTACAAGAATAGAAGTGCGTATACATCATAGGGGCATGAAGATCAGGTCCAACAGCTCCCCTCCCCTTCGTTCATGTCCGCATCGATCTTCTAGGTCCCTTTTCTCGAAATTCCTTTCACAAATGATCAAAACATTCTATTAGAAAAGCAAGTACGCGATCAGCCATTGGTTTGTCTTAGTAAGCGATTTGCATATGTTCTCTTCTTCTGAAAATTGTAAATTATTAGGTTGACCAAAAACTTAATTTTGCTACTAGCAGAATTCAGTTCAGATCTTAAGAGAAATTCATCATGTTTGAGATAGAGTCCTCCTCTTTGACTGTTTCATACGTAATAAAAATTAAATGTCTCCTTCTAGAGCCAAGGAGAGGAAGCTTCAAATATAAATTCTACCGTTAACTTGCCTGAATTTTCTTTGGAATTTGCTGAATGTCCATTTTCAAATCTACAAGAGACTAATGTTGAAATTCAGTTTTCTCTTCTAAGACGATTAAAGAGAAAAATTAACATTTTCCGGATCAAACATATCCATGTTTATGCCTGTTCATTGTCAAACAAATCATATAAATGATAGTAGTGGACAAAAACTTATTTTTGCTAAGATGTGACTGGATAATATCTGAAAGTTTGTACGGTCTTGTCTTGTTCAGAGACAACTTCAAATTTTTCTTAAGAAACTCCATCAGCTATGTCTGAGCGTTGTGAATGGTACGGCTCGAGGGCGAGATTCTGGAATCAGCAAATTTTCAGGCCTTTTAACTTCATTGAGTCGAGGATCACCAGGAGAAACTGCCTTTCGGACAGCTTGCTAGCCGACTGAGGGTTTTTATCAGTCTTCAATGAGTGGATGTGGATCGACAAGAAGAGCCTCATCCCAACTTTGGCAGGGACCATGATGATCATTGTTGTCAAGGTCCTTAATCTGGATGGAATAGCTGGTTGGTGGCATTTTTGTCTTTTGTTGATGGTATATTCTGTTTATTTACAGTTTTGCATTGTGTATGACATCCTCTTCTTTTGAGGCACAAGATGAACCAATTTTTTCCTTGGACGACAGTCGCTTGCACAGATAGAATTTCCGTGGATCTAAACTCCCATGAGAAGCTTGACAATATTCAAGGAAAGTTGAGGAGGAGTTTGGGGAATCATCTTTTTAGGAGTAATTCTCGGTCCATTGCATTTATTATACCCTTCACCGTCGTCTTTCTTCAGTTGGCCGAGCTGATAGCCACAGTTTATCTTGTGAAGGATGGAGCGAATGGTAACTACAGCCGTTTCTCCAAAGGTCAAGCATGGAGCTTGTTAGATTTGCGACAAGTAAATAACGAAGAACGAAAACAAAATCACAGCAAGGGGACACAGATTTAACGTGGAAAACCCTCTCCAACAAAGAGAGGGGAAAAACCACGGGCGCCAGCCAGCGAAACTTCACTATAATAGAGAGTGTTTACACAACGTCGGGGATTTCACAGATGCGACTTATCCCAGCCGGCGGCTTACAAGAAGTATATATAGTGGTGGTAACCTAGGTCATCAACCTTGGTCATCAGCGACTTATCCCAGCCGACGACTTATCCGCATCGGCCCAAGCCTCCAGCGACGGGCCTCGCTCCGCTCCATCAGAAGTTGGCCTCTACTTTGTAGAATTTGGATCAACATATAACAAACTCCACCTTGAGACAAATTCCTTCTTGTAGCATCAACGGTAATCATCTCCCTGAACAAACAAAGAAAACACTTTCGGCGCCAATAGCCACTTGGGCTAAGAAGTTATACCAACTAAGCTTGAGCATAGCTCAAACTTAGCAACAGGAATAGGCTTTGTCATCATATCAGCAGGATTATCATGAGTGCTTATCTCGCATACCTTCAGTGTACCTTGTGCAACAACATCACGAACATAATGGTACTTGATATCAATGTGCTTTGTTCTCTCATGGAACATCTGATCCTTAGTAAGGTAAATGCACTTTGACTGTCACAGAACAGGTTAATGCAAGAATCATCCTGACAAAGCTCAGCATACAAACCTTTCAACCTAACAGACTCTTTGCAAGCTTCAGCAACAGCCATATATTCTGCTTCGGTTGTAGATAAAGCAACAACTGGTTGCAGCGTTGCCTTCCAACTCACGGCACGTCCACCTACCGTGAACACATAACCTGTGAGGGACCTCCTCTTATCCAAGTCGGTAGCAAAATCTGAATCCACATAGCCTGCGAGTCCCTCATCAGTCTTGCCAAACTTCAAGCAAGCGTTGGATGTGCCACGGAGGTACCTGAAAATCCACTGAACAACTTTCCAATGTTCTTTACCAGGATTAGCTATGTAACGACTCACCAAACTCATAGCATATGATAAATCAGGGCGAGCAAAAACCATGGCATACATCAAGGAACCAACAGCACTACAATAAGGAACTCGAGACATGTACTCAATATCTTCATCAGAACTAGGACATTGTAATGCTGACAATTTAAAGTGTGGAGCAACAGGAGTACTAACTGACTTTGCATCATGCATATTAAAACGTTGAAGAACTTTCTCAACGTAACTTTGCTGACTAAGAAACAACAACCTAGATTTTCTGTCCCGTTTAATTTCCATACCTAGGATTTTCTTAGCAGCACCAAGATCTTCATCTCAAATTCACTACTTAGGTGTGTCTTCAAAGTAGTGATTTCTTTCATGCTCTTGGAAGCAATTAACATATCATCAACATATAACAGCAAGTAAATAGGTGACCCATTAACAAACTTTATATAAACACATCTATCAAACTGAGATCTCTTAAAACCTTGTGAGATCATAAATGAATCAAACCTTTTATACCACTGTCTTGGAGATTGCGTCAAACCATAAAGCGATCGCTTCGATTTGCACACAAAATCCTCTTTTCCAGGAACTATGAACCCTTCAGGTTGGTCCATGTAAATCTCCTCCTCCAGTTCACCATGCAGAAAAGCAGTCTTTACATCTAGATGCTCAAGCTCAAGATCAAGCATAGCAACAATACCAAAGAAAGTACGAATAGAGCTATGCTTCACAACCGGAGAGAAAACATCATTATAGTCAATACCTGGAATCTGGCTAAAACCTTTTGCTACTAACCTTGCCTTAA
>CAJUXJ010000832.1:0-100956 GCA_910589775.1 Avena eriantha
TGTCTGTTCTCTTCAGAGACCACACATGGATCCACCAGTGTCATTGCAAGTGTGTTCTTTTTACTAACAACAATCTGAGTCATTGCATGTTTGTTCTTTTCACAATCCACCTATGGATCCATTAGTGTCATTGCATGTGTGTTCTTCTCATTAACCACAGCTAGAGTCATTGCATGTGTGTTCTCTTCAGAGACCACACATGGATCCACCAGTGTAATTTCATGTGTGTTCTTTTTACTAACAACAACTGGAGTCATTGCATGTGTGTTCTTGTCACATACCACTTATGGATCCACTAGTGTCATTGCATGTCTGTTCTCTTGAGGGACCACCTACGGATCCACCAGTCTCATTGCATGTGTGTTCTTCTCATTAACCACAGCTAGATTCATTGCATGTGTGTTCTATTTAGAGACCACACATGGATCCACCAGTGTAATTGCATGTGTGCTCTTTTTACTAACAACAACTAGAGTCATTTCATGGCTATTCTTTTCACATACCACATATGGATCCACCGGTGTCATCGAAATGTCTGTTCTCTACAGAGACCACACATGGATCCACCAGTGTCATTGCAAGTGTGTTCTTTTTACTAACAACAACCTGAGTCATTGCATGTGTGTTCTTTTCACAATCCACCTATGGATCCACCAGTGTCACTGCATGTGTGTTCTTCTCATTAACCACAGCTAGATTCATTGCATGTGTGTTCTATTTAGAGACCACACATGGATCCACCAGTGTAATTGCATGTGTGCTCTTTTTACTAACAACAACTGGAGTCATTTCATGGCTATTCTTTTCACATACCACATATGGATCCACCGGTGTCATTGAAATGTCTGTTCTCTACAGAGACCACACATGGATCCACCAGTGTCATTGCAAGTGTGTTCTTTTTACTAACAACAACCTGAGTCATTGCATGTTTGTTCTTTTCACAATCCACCTATGGATCCACCAGTGTCATTGCATGTTTGTTCTTCTCATTAACCACATCTAGAGTCATTGCATGTGTGTTCTCTTTAGAGACCACACATAGATCCACCAGTGTAATTGCATGTGTGTTCTTTTTACTAACAACAACTGGAGCCATTGCATGTGTGTTCTTGTCACATACCACATATGGATCCACTAGTGTCATTGCATGTCTGTTCTCTTGAGAGACCACATATGGATCCACTAGTGTCATTGCATGTGTGTTCTTTTTACTAACAACAACCGGAGTGATTTCATGACTATTCTTTTCACATACCACATATGGATCCACCGGTGTCATTGAAATGTGTGTTCTTCTAATTAACCACAGCTAGAGTCATTGCATGTGTGTTCTATTCAGAGACCACACATGGATCCATCAGTGTCATTGCATGTGTGTTCTTTTTACTAACAACAACTGGAGTCATTGCATGTGTGTTCTTTTCACAATCCACCTATGGATCCACCAGTGTCATTGCATGTGTGTTCTTCTCATTAACCACAGCTAGATTCATTGCATGTGTGTTCTATTTTGAGACCACACATGGATCCACCAGTGTAATTGCATGTGTGATCTTTTTACTAACAACAACTGGAGTCATGTCATGGCTATTCTTTTCACATACCACATATGGAACCACCAGTGTCATTGAAATGTCTGTTCTCTTTACGGACCACACATGGATCCCCCAGTGTCATTGCAAGTGTATTCTTTTTACTAACAACAATCTGAGTCATTGCATGTTTGTTCTTTTCACAATCCACCTATGGATCCATCAGTGTCATTGCATGTGTGTTCTTCTCATTAACCACAGTTAGAGTCATTGCATGTGTGTTCTCTTCAGAGACCACACATGGATCCACCAGTGTAATTGCATGTGTGTTCTTTTTACTAACAACAACTGGAGTCATTGCATGTGTGTTCTTGTCACATACCACTTATGGATCCACTAGTGTCATTGCATGTGTGTTCTCTTGAGATACCACACATGGATCCACCAGTCTCCTTGCATGTGTGTTCTTTTTACTAAAAACAACTGGAGTCATTTCATGACTATTCTTTTCACATACCACATATGGATCTACCGGTGTCATTGAAATGTGTGTTCTATTCAGAGACCACACATGGATCCACTAGTTTCATTGCATGTGTGTTCTTTTCACAATCCACCTATGGATCCACCAGTGTCATTGCATGTGTGTTCTTCTCATTAACCACAGCTAGATTCATTGCATGTGTGTTCTATTTAGAGACCACACATGGATCCACCAGTGTAATTGCATGTGTGCTCTTTTTACTAACAACAACTGGAGTCATTTCATGGCTATTCTTTTCACATACCACATATGGATCCACCGGTGTCATTGAAATGTCTTTTCTCTACAGAGACCACACATGGATCCACCAGTGTCATTGCAAGTGTGTTCTTTTTACTAACAACAACCTGAATCATTGCATGTTTGTTCTTTTCACAATCCACCTATGGATCCACCAGTGTCATTGCATGTTTGTTCTTCTCATTAACCACAGCTAGAGTCATTGCATGTGTGTTCTCTTTAGAGACCACACATAGATCCACCAGTGTAATTGCATGTGTGTTCTTTTTACTAACAACAACTGGAGCCATTGCATGTCTGTTCTTGTCACATACCACATATGGATCCACTAGTGTCATTGCATGTCTGTTCTCTTGAGAGACCACATATGGATCCACTAGTGTCATTGCATGTGTGTTCTTTTTACTAACAACAACTGGAGTGATTTCATGACTATTCTTTTCACATACCACATATGGATCCACCGGTGTCATTGAAATGTGTGTTCTTCTAATTAACCACAGCTAGAGTCATTGCATGTGTGTTCTATTCAGAGACCACACATGGATCCATCAGTGTCATTGCATGTGTGTTCTTTTTACTAACTACAACTGGAGTCATTGCATGAGTGTTCTTTTCACATACCACATATGGATCCACCAGTGTCATTGAAATGTGTGTTCTCTTCAGAGACCACACATGGATCCACCAGTGTCATTTCATGTGTGCTCGTTTTACTAACAACAACTAGATTTATGGCATGTGTGTTCTTTTCACTTACCACATATGGATCCACCGGTGTCATTGACATGTGTGTTCTTCTCATTAACCACAACTAGAGTCATTGCACGTGTGTTCTCTTCAGAGACCACACATGGATCCACCAATGTAATTGCTTGTGTGTTATTTTACTAACAACAACTAGAGTCATTGCATAACTGTTCTTTTCACATACCACATATGGATCCACCAGTGTCATTGAAATGTGCGTTCTCTTCGGAGACCACACATGGATCCAGCCGTGTCATTGCATGTGTGTTCTTTTTACTAACAACAACTGGAGTCATTGCATGTGTGTTCTTTTCACAATCCACCTACGGATCCACTAGTGTCATTGCATGTGTGTTCTTCTCATTAACCACAGCTAGATTCATTGCATGTGTGTTCTATTTAGAGACCACACATGGATCCACCAGTGTAATTGCATGTGTGCTCTCTTTATTAACAACAACTTGAGTCATGTCATGGCTATTCTTTTCACATACCACATATGGAACCACCAGTGTCATTGAAATGTCTCTTCTCTTAAGAGACCACACATGGATCCACCAGTGTCATTGCAAGTGTGTTATTTTTACTAACAACAATCTGAGTCATTGCATGTTTGTTCTTTTCACAATCCACCTATGGATCCACCAGTGTCATTGCATGTGTGTTCTTCTCATTAACCATAGCTAGAGTCATTGCACGTGTGTTCTCTTCAGAGACCACACATGGATCCACCAGTGTAATTGCATGTGTGTTCTTTTTACTAACAACAACTGGAGTCATTGCATGTGTGTTCTTGTCACATACCACATATGGATCCACTAGTGTCATTGCATGTCTGTTCTCTTGAGAGACCATACATGGATCCACCAGTCTCATTCCATGTGTGGTATTTTTACTAACAACAAATGGAGTCATTTCATGACTATTATTTTCACATACCACATATGGATCCACCAGTGTCATTGAAATGTGTGTTCTATTCAGAGAACACACATGGATCCACTAGTGTCATTGCATGTGTGGTCTTTTCACAATCCACCTATGGATCCACCAGTGTCATTGAATGTGTGTTCTTCTCATTAACCACAGTTAGATTCATTGCTGTGTGTTCTATTTAGAGACCACACATGGATCCTCCAGTGTAATTGCATGTGTGCTCTTTTTACTAACAACAACTGGAGTCATTTCATGGCTATTCTTTTCACATACCACATATGGATCCAGCGGTGTCATTGAAATGTGTGTTCTCTTCAGAGACCACACATGGATCCACCAGTGTCATTGCAAGTGTGTTCTTTTTACTAACAACAATCTGAGTCATTGCATGTTTGTTCTTTTCACAATCCACCTATGGATCCACCAGTGTCATTGCATGTGTGTTCTTCTCATTAACCACAACTAGAGTCATTGCATGTGTCTTCTCTTCAGAGACCACACATGGATCCACCAGTCTAATTGCATGTGTGTTCTTTTTACTAACAACAACTGGAGTCATTGCATGTGTGTTCTTGTCACATACCACATATGGATCCACTAGTGTCATTGCATGTCTGTTCTCTTGAGAGACCACAGATGGATCCACCAGTCTCATTCCATGTGTGTTCTTTTTACTAACAACAACTGGAGTCATTTCATGACTATTCTTTTCACATACCACATATGGGTCCACCGGTGTCATTGAAATGTGTGTTCTATTCAGAGACCACACATGGATCCACTAGTGTCATTGCATGTGTGGTATTTTCATAATCCACCTATGGATCCACCAGTGTCATTGCATGTGTGTTCTTCTCATTAACCACAGCTAGATTCATTGCTGTGTGTTCTATTTAGAGACCACACATGGATCCTCTAGTGTAATTGCATGTGTGCTCTTTTTACTAACAACAACTGGAGTCATTTCATGGCTATTCTTTTCACATACCACATATGGATCCACCGGTGTCATTGAAATGTCTGTTCTCTTCAGAGACCACACATGGATCCACCAGTGTCATTGCAAGTGTGTTCTTTTTACTAACAACAACCTGAGTCATTGCATGTTTGTTCTTTTCACAATCCACCTATGGATCCACCAGTGTCATTGCATGTTTGTTCTTTTCACAATCCACCTATGGATCCAGCAGTGTCATTGCAAGTGTGTTCTTTTTACTAACAACAACCTGAGTCATTGCATGTTTGTTCTTTTCACAATCCACCTATGGATCCACCAGTGTCATTGCATGTTTGTTCTTTTCACAATCCACCTATGGATCCAGCAGTGTCATTGCATGTGTGTTCTTCTCATTAACCACAGCTAGAGTCATTGCATGTGTGTTCTCTTCAAAGACCACACATGGATCCACCAGTGTAATTGCATGTGTGTTCTTTTTACTAACAACAACTAGAGTCATTGCATGTGTGTTCTCGTCACATACCACATATGGATCCACCAGTGTCATTGCATGTCTGTTCTCTTGAGAGACCACATATGGATCCACCAGTCTCGTTGCATGTGTGTTCTTTTTACTAACAACAACTGGAGTCATTCCATGACTATTCTTTTCACATACCACATATGGATCCACCAGTGTCATTGAAATGTGTGTTCTTCTAATTAACCACAGCTAGAGTCATTGCATGTGTGTTCTATTCAGAGACCACACATGGATCCATCGGTGTCATTGCATGTGTGTTCTTTTTACTAACTACAATGTTGGGGGGATACCCCCGGGTAGGGTCACGCCGTGGTATAAAGGCCGAGTTAGCCGAGGTTCGGCAAGGCCAAAGCAGATGCTGGCCGGGTCACCTCAAGGCAGGCCAAATCACGGGGTAATCCGGACCTGGGGGCGTTCGCCTAACTAGCCCTCATCCGACTTAAGCGGTAAGTCAGAAGCGTATGACTTACTTGTATGCAGGAAAGGGGTGTGGCTGGATGAACCATCATCCGGGTCGTAACAAGCTTCTAGGAGAATGAAGGAATCTCGCTGGTCAAAAGGAGCCCCGTTACGCACTGCCTGAGCGAAGCGAGCAAGGACAGGACCACCGGGGCGTGGCCGACAAGCGTGACGACGCCTGTGTCAGCTGACGAGGGCGCCGCAGTGGCTCACGTAGCTAAAGCATGTGTGACGCGGGGGAAAAAGCACCCCGGTCGGCTTTCCACTTTGGGAGGAGGCATATTCTTTAGGAATATGCCTCCACGTATGCCCTAGGCAGAATCCGAATCGATCAACAGGCTATACGCCGTTCTTTCTGGTATATGGGGCAGAAGCTGTATTACCAGCCGACATAGAGCATGATTCGCCTAGGGTCACCCAATACACAGAAGCCGAAGTGCAAGAAGCCCGGCAAAATGATGCTGATCTGCTAGAAGAAGCGAGAGAACTGGCACTGTCCAGATCCGCCATATATCAGCAAAATCTCCGACGCTATCATAGCCGGAAGGTGTGCCCCAGGGTCTTCCGGGAAGGCGATCTGGTGCTCCGGTTGGTACAACATACTATTGGAATGCATAAATTATCCCCCCCATGGGAAGGGCCGTTCATCGTGAGCAAAGCATTGCACAATGATTCTTGTTATCTTATAGATGCAAAGCCACAGGAAAAGAACAAGGCGGACAGGTCCGGTGAGGAATCAAAGCGACTGTGGAACATAGCTCTACTTCGGCCTTTCTACGCCTAGCTAAGAAGTGAATGTATCCGGGTTATCTCATATGTCGGTATGTATGTCGGCAATGAGCTTATCAATGAAATGTGGGCACCTCGAGCAGTAACTCAGGGACTGCCTTAATAATATTTGTTGTCTTTTGTTATTTGTGCGTCGGCTGGAATAGGTTATTCTACTTAGCTCGGATTAGTAGTGTGTGAGCACCAAAAAACCAACTCTTCGACTTGCTGCTGTCCAACAAGAATTGGCTTCATGGCAAGCAAGAGAACAAGTTTGGAATTGCGTAGCACATGAAAAACGACTAGGGAAAAGAATTTATTCGAGCCAACGTTTGTTTTCCGGACTAACCCTGTATTTATTTTCAAGTTATTATGCATTTTTATTTTTGAGCTAAGTCTAAAAGTTTCCCAGTATTGTTAAGACAATTTTTCAAGCTCGGATTCGTAAGTTGTAAAACCGAATCAAGGTAGACACGATCCGAACCAAAAGATTGAACGAACAAGAAAAAGAAACTCGGGGACTATGCCCAAGTTAATCCAGCATAAGTATTCAGTAGCAAAATATCACATGTATTTGGAATACAATTCCACCCGGCATACCGGGGATCTCATGAATTTTCAAGTGTTTTTACTTAGGAGCAGCAGGAGGAAGTTCAGCATCATCGTCGCCCTCTTCGATATCCGAGGCAGTTTCCTCCTCGTCTTCACCCGAGTCATCTTCAATGTTCTCAACTTCCTCTTCACCTGCGGCTTCCAGGAAGCTCGGACCCTCAGTCCATTCATGAATGGGGGCATATTCAACAAGGCTGTGGGCGCAAGCCTGGCACCGAGCTACCTACTCCGGGTCATCTGTCCATTTGGACCCAGTGCGCAGGCGTGTGAGGAGGCTGAGATCTATCTTCTCGTACCACGTCAAAATATGGTGAAGGATAGTATCAGCAGTAGCGCGCCCAGCGGATTCTCGCCAGAGGTCGAGCTGGGTCTCAATTTCTGAAAGCCTTTCAGCGAGCTGCGTAACTTTCTCCGGAGCATCATCGGCGGGCCAGAAGGCGTTGAAGACCCGGACTGAAACATCGAGGAGGTCCCTGCCGTAGTTCTTGATAATTTCCACGCGAGATGACAGGCTGACCAACAGGTCCTCCATGTCAAAGGGAATGCTCTCACCCTCAGCAGCGACCGGAGTACCCCTTTCTCGGCGGAAATTGGCAACAACAGCACTTGCAATGGCAGTACCCTCTGGAAAGTGGCCTGGGAAACAAGGCAAAGGACAAGGTTGAGAAAACAAGACATATGAAGTAACCCGGAGTAATAAGGCGGATAAAGGAAAAGAAGTTACGTGAGATGTGACTGTTAATCCGGGTCAACTCCTTGATGCAAGCATCACGCCTTTTCCGAAGCTGCTCGAGCTCAGCATTTGGCGACTCAAGTTTGACCTCGGCTTCCTGAAGAAGCTCACGATCTTTAGCACTTTGGAGTTTGAGGCACTCGCGTTCTTCGGTGTAGTCCTGGCCAACCCTTTTCAGCTCGGTTTGGTGTTGTGCCTTCATCTTAGCCATTTCAGCTTTGAGCTTGGCTATGTCATCATCTTTGGTCCGGAGGAGGGCGAGCTCATCATCTTTCTTCTTCAGCTCGGCTTGGTACTGTCCTGCTTGTTCGAGAAAATGCAGCATCATGTTCTTCCGCATTATTTTGTTTTCAGCTTCCACACCAGCTGCGGAAACCGAACAATCAGATTAGTTCGGCAAGCGAAGTGGAAGAAAAATGAGGAAAGGAATGAGAAAGAAATTTACCCCTTTTCTCGTACTCCGTGATGAGTGCAGCCTGTTTCGTGCGAAGATTTTTGTGCGTATCCAACAAGCGCTGGAATTCAGCACTTCGGCGGTTGGTGGTCACCTAAAAGAGATACAGAAACTTAAGTCAGCCTTGTGCATGTTTGAAAATCCGGGCCAAGTGGAGCTTAACCCGGCTCTAGGTGTGTGCATGTTCGAAGTGTACTAAAATCCGGGCCAAGTGGAACTTAACCCGGCTCTAGGTGTGTGCATATTTGAAGTGTACTAAAATCCGGGCCAAGTGGAACTTAACCCGGCTCTAGGTGTGTGCATGTTCGAAGTGTACTAAAATCCAGGCCAAGTGGAACTTAACCCGGCTCTAAGTGTGTGCATGTTCGAAGTGTACTAAAATCCGGGCCAAGTGGAACTTAACCCGGCTCTAGGTGTGTGCATATTCGAAGTGTACTAAAATCCGGGCCAAGTGGAACTTAACCCGGCTCTAGGTGTGTGCATGTTTGAAGTGTACTAAAATCCGGGCCAAGTGGAACTTAACCCGGCTCTAGGCGTGTGCATGTTCGAAGTGTACTAAAAGCCGGGCCAAGTGGAACTTAACCCGGCTCTAGGTGTGTGCATGTTCGAAGTTACCATGGAGCTACGTTAGTTCTATAAAAGAGCATCCGGCCGAGTAACAAGTTACTCCCCCGGAGGCTCGGGGACTAGTGGTTATTATCTACAATCTACAAAGGAGGAAAGACGTACCTCCATCATTCGTCCAACGAGGTTAATGGCCTTGGCGGCGGTATTCACCTGATTAGATTCGTGGATTACCTCGGCCTTGTTCCAGTTCATGACGAACTCCATCAGGCTCGGGGGGTACCGTTCACCTGTGGGCATATGAGGCGTCACCAAACCCTTAGCATGAGCTTCCTTCCTCTCCACCAAGGCAAGGGCGGGGCTGGTGTGCAGAACCAACTGCTGGGCTTCGGTTGGCTCGGCAGGCACGTCCTTTGCCGCTGATGTCTTCTTGGGAAGCATGGACTCAAGAGTGCGTTGCCCAGGCTCGGCAGCACTGGGCTTGGCAGCGTCTTGGATCTTCTTGCCCTTGGCTTGCTGGGAAGAAGAAGCCGTGGCAGCTGTTTTTCCCTGCCGAGGTTGAGAGGACTCGGAAGATGCAGAGGAACTGGGCGCTGGTACTTTCGTTGCTGGACTTGGTGCGGGCGCTGATGTTTTCGCTGTCGGAGTTGGTGCTGGTTTGGCTGCTGGTACAGGAACAGATGCTGGAGTCAAGGTAGCCTTAGTGGCTGCTGGTTGCGGCGTTGCCGAGGTAGTGGGTGCCGTTGCTCTGGCTAGGCCAGTTCCCCCTGCCCCAGGATGACCCGGAGCGGCCGCAGAGCTCTCCGGAATAGGGCTCAGCGGACGTGACTCGTCGTCACGACGGGGTGAAGAGCTAGCCCGGAGAGGTGATGAGATACTGGATCCACTTTGAGGGACCTCCACCGGGGCCCTGTGAAATCAACTAACGTCAGAAGAAAAATTACGATGAAGTAAGGAAGAGCAAGTTACAGAAGAAAGAAGGACTTACGCATCCGAGGTTTCGGCTGCTCTGGGTTTCCGAGACCTTCGTGCTGGGGCCTTCTTTCGCCTTGTAATGGGCTGGGAAGGTCCGGAGGAAGAGCTTGAGGAAGCCCCGCACTTTTTCTTCGACGCCACCGGAACTGGATCATCCGTAGCGAGGGGAGGATCCTCGTGGATATGACCACCGGCGTGAGCTGATGGCGGAAAAGCAAAAGAAAGTGGGACAGCCTCAAAGGGTTCAATTATCTCGATATCCGAGTAATCTTCATCATTGGGCCAATCTCTAGCAGAAGAGAAGTTACCCGTGGGTCGTTTCGTGGCATCGGTCATGGGGATAAACATCTCTTGGTCCGGCTCCTCCACGTCCGAAGTCACCCGGTCCGGTGCCCACTTAAGGGTCGGATCGGTGCCGTCCTCGAGCGTCCGCTGAAGGAATAGCTGAGGAAAAGAGTAAACAAACGAGTCAAAAATGCAACAATAACAGACACGTGATTAGTCCGGGGTAAGTTTGCAGCATGAAACTCACCGCGTGAGGAAGCCGGTCCCGGCAGAAATGCTCAATCCCCTAGGTCCAGTCAGAGGAGAAGTCCTTGTGAGTGGTGAAGAGAGCCTTAACCCGGCGAAAGATCTCCGTGTTGTTCAGTTCGAAAGATGAAGTCCGGTTGGGATCACGGCCATAGCTCATATGGCACACCTTGTGGGGGCGCTTCTCGAGAGGCGAGATTCGGTTGCGCACGAAAGTGATCATTGCATCCTCGTTGCGCAACCCGAGCTCCATCAGCTCCGCGAACCTTTTGTTCACTTGGTTGGCCAGGACCGTAGGTTTCCTCGGAATGGCGTCCCACAGAGCCGTGTTCAAAGGACCCAGGGTATAGGGGAGCAACCGGATCAAATCTTTGGTGCCCGTGTTCCGGATGTAAAAGAACGTCCGGGCCCATCCTTTGCAGGATTCTAGCCCTGTGACCCGGGGGAAAACAGAGAACCTCCGGGGTGAAATGGAGGCCGCTCCGAACTGAGTGAGCCGCTTGTCCTCTGGATCAGTGTGAATGTCGGGAATAACGTTGCGTCGAAGGGCGAAAAACGGGATCCACAGCTCCTTCGTGGGCCATAATCCGGCATAGCCCTCGATTGTAGAAGCGAAGGCAGAGAGAGAGGTAATGGCATTGGCTGGAAGATGGTGCGGCTGGAGATGGTAGGTGCTGAGCCAATCGTGGAAGAAATCGCTCACCGGGAGTCCGAAGCCCCGTTGAAAGTGAGACAGGAACACGACGAACTCCCCGGGATTGGGTGAAGGAGCTAGCTCGGCGGAGGCGAGGCGAGCAGCGACGCCGGCGGGGATGCGTATGGTCCGGTAGAGCCAGTCCAGATCGTCCTGGCAGACCCAGGAGCCGGCCCATGCGCCGCGGTCCGCAGCAGCGGCGTCCTCCTCCATCTCTTGCTTGGCAATGACGAGTTCTTCTTCCGCCATCTGCTCCTCGAAGCCCTCGCTGGCGCTAGAGGCGGCGGGGGACAGTGGCTTGGATTGATGAGGACCCATAGCGGGAGATTTGCGTCGCAGTGACGGTGACGCAGAGGTGCAACGGAGAAGTGCGGCGGCGATGCTGCTTTTTGGCAGTGCTGGCGGCGGCGCAGTCCCGAGGAAGACGAAGAGGAATAGCAGCAGGCAGAGGGGTGCGGAGGGGGAAAAATCCTAAGGGACGCACCCCTCCGCTATTTAACCACCCCCATCAGGGGTGAGTGGGATCGCACCCTGGGGACCGGCCACACGCTGTGGCCGTGTATTACCCGTTCGGACCAATCAGTAAGGAGCCACACGGAAGGCCACAGGGCGGAGAGAGTCCTGTGACGTGACGCGCTGATGCGGTAAACGAGGAGGCAGACGTGACGTGACCCGCGCACAGTGATAACTAACAATTACTGCGGCGGTTACTGTACCGTCCCTTAAAATAAGACTGCCTAATGATTACCCCTCACATGGGCTAGCGTACGAGAGAAGGAAGTAAGACCCGGACGGAACTGTGGTAACCCGTCCGGCAAGTGAAAACTTGCAATGTGCGAAGGGAATGTAAATCCAAGCGTCCGGGGTACATAGGTAACTCGGAAACAATGACAGGGGCACAAAATGGAACCTGGTGTGGCCTTAGCGGCCAGGGCGGCTAAGACCACACCAGCTTCGGGGACTAATGTTGGGGGGATACCCCGGGTAGGGTCACGCCGTGGTATAAAGGCCGAGTTAGCCAAGGTTCGGCAAGGCCAAAGCAGATGCTGGCCGGGTCACCTCAAGGCAGGCCGAATCACGGGGTAATCCGTACCTGGGGGCGTTCGCCTAACTATCCCTCATCCGACTTAAGCGGTAAGTCGGAAGCATATGACTTACCTGTATGCAGGAAAGGGGTGTGGCCGGATGAACCATCATCCGGGTCGCAGCAAGCTTCTAGGAGAAGGAAGGAATCTCGCTGGTCAAAAGGAGCCCCGGTACGCACTGCCTGAGCGAAGCGAGCAAGGACAGGACCACCGGGGCGTGGCCGACAAGAGTGACGACGCCCGTGTCAGCTGACGAGGGCGCCGCAGTGGCTCACGTAGCTAAAGCATGTGTGACGCGGGGGAAAAAGCACACCGGTCGGCTTACCACTTTGGGAGGAGGCATATTCCTAAGAATATGCCTCCACGTATGCCCTAGGAAGAATCGGAGCCTCCCCTATAAAAGGGGGGCTAGGGCTTTAGTAGAAGGGGTTGGCTGTTTTGGTCTCTGTACAATTCTGTTAAGGTCTAGGGTTATAGGTGAGATCAGTGGGTGAGAGTAAGAGAGATCCTTCTTCCTCCTCTCGCTCCAAGACAGATCTGGGAGCGCTTGTAACCTTGGAAGGAAATCAATACAAGTTCTTGCGTGGAGAATCACTTCACTATCCCTCCCTGGATTCCCCTAGCGTGTATTAGTCCCCACCTTTAGCCTATACATGGCATCTGCCGTGACACCACCACAACATACAACTAGAGTCATTGCATGAGTGTTCTTTTCACATACCACATATGGATCCACCAGTGTCATTGAAATGTGTGTTCTCTTCAGAGACCACACATGGATCCACCAGTGTCATTGCATGTGTGCTCTTTTTACTAACAATAACTAGAGTTACTGCATGTGTGTTCTTTTCACATACCACATATGGATCCACCAGTGTCATGGAAATGTGTGTTCTTCTCATTAACCATAGCTAGAGTCATTGCATGTGTGTTCTCTTCAGAGAACACAAATGGATCCACCAGTGTCATTGCATGTGTGTTCTTTTTACTAACAACAACTAGAGTCATTGCATGTGTGTTATTTTCACAATCCACCTCTGGATCTACCAGTGTCATTGCATGTGTGTTTACCTCATTAACCACAGCTAGATTCATTGCATGTGTGTTCTCTTCATAGATCGCACATGGATCCATCAGTGTAATTGCATGTGTTCTCTTTTTACTAACAACAACTGGAGTCATTTCATGACTATTCTTTTTCACATACCACATATGGATCCACCAGTGTCATTGAAATGTTTGTTCTCTTCAGAGACCACACATGGATCCACCAGTGTCATTGCACGTGTGTTCTTTTTACTAACAACAAGCAGAGTCATTGCATGTGTGTTCTTTTCACAATCCACCTATGGATCCACCAGTGTCATTGCATATGTGTTCTTCTTAGTAACCACAACTAGAGTCATTGCATGTGTGTTCTCTTCAGAGACCACACATGGATCCACAAGTGTAATTGCATGTGTGTTCTTTTTACTAACAACAACTGGAGTCATTACATGTGTGATATTTTCACATACCACATATAGATCCGCCAGTGTCATTGCATGTGTGTTCTCTTGAGTGACCACACATGGATCCACTAGAGTCATTGCATGTGTGTTCTTTTTACTAACAACAACTAGAGTCATTTCATGACTATTCTTTTCACATACCACATATGGATCTACCAGTGTCATCGAAATGTATGTTCTTCTCATTAACCACAACTAGAGTCATTGCATGTGTGTTCTCTTCAGAGACCATACATGGATCCACAAGTGTCATTGCATGTGTGTTCTTTTTACTAACAACAACCAGAGTTATTGCATGTGTGTTCTTCTCACATACCACATATGGTTCCACCAGTGTCATTGAAATGTGTGTTCTATTCAGAGACCACACATGGATCCACCAGTGTCATTGCATGTGTGCTCTTTTTACTAACAACAAATAGAGTTATTGCATGTGTCTTCTTTTCACATACCACATATGGATCCACCGGTGTCATTGAAATGTGTGTTCTTCTCATTAACCACAACTAGAGTCATTGCACGTGTGTTCTCTTCAGAGACCACACATGGATCGACCAATGTAATTGCATGTGTGTTATTTTTACTAACAACAACTGGAGTCATTGCATGACTGTTCTTTTCACATACCACATATGGATCCACCAGTGTCATTGAAATGTGTGTTCTCTTCGAAGACCACACATGGATCCACCCGTGTCATTGTATGTGTGTTCTTTTTACTATCAACAACTGGAGTCATTGCATGTGTGTTCTTTTCACAATCCACCTATGGATCCACCAGTGTCATTGCATGTGTTTTCTTCTCATTAACCACAGCTAGATTCATTGCATGTGTGTTCTCTTTAGAGACCACACATGGATCCACCAGTATAATTGCATGTGTGCTCATTTCACTAACAACAACTGGAGTCATTTCATGGCTATTCTTTTCACATACCACATATCGATCCACCAGTGTCATTGAAATGTTGTTCTTTTCAGAGACCACACATGGATCCACCAGTGTCATTGCAAGTGTGTTTACTAACAACAACCTGAGTCATTGCCTGTGTGTTATTTTCACAATCCACCTATGGATCCACTACTGTCATTGCATGTGTGTTCTTCTCATTAACCACAGCTAGAGTCATTGCATGTGTGCTCTCTTCAGAGACCACACATGGATCCACCAGTGTCATTGCATGTGTGTTCTTTTTACTAACAACAACTGGAGTCATTGCATGTGTGTTATTTTCCCATACCACATATGGATCCACTAGTGTCATTGCATGTCTGTTCTCTTGAGAGACCACACATGGATCCACTATTCTCATTGCATGTGTGTTCTTTTTACTAACAACAACTAGAGTTATTGCATGTGTGTTCTTTTCACATACCACATATGGATCCACCGGTGTCATTGAAATGTGTGTTCTTCTCATTAACCATAAGTAGAGTCATTGCACGTGTGTTCTCCTCAGAGACCACACATGGATCCACCAATGTCATTGCATGTGTGTTATTTTTACTAACAACAACTGGAGTCATTGCATGACTGTTGTTTTCACATACCACATATGGATCCACCAGTGTCATTGAAATGTGTGTTCTCTTTAGAGACCACACATGGATCCACCCGTGTCATTGCTTGTGTGCTCTTTTTACTAAGAACAACTAGATTCATTGCATGTGTGTTCTTTTCACATACCACATATGGATCCACCTGTGTCGTTGCATGTGTGTTTACCTCATTAACCACAGCTAGATTCATTGCATGTGTGATCTTTTCAGCGACCACACTTGGATCCACCAGTGTAATTGCATGTGTGCTCTTTTTACTAACAACAACTAGAGTCATTTCATGACTATTCTTTTCACATACCACATATGGATCCACCAGTGTCATTGAAATGTTGTTCTTTTCAGAGACCACACATGGATCCACCAGTGTCATTGCAAGTGTGTTTACTAACAACAACCTGAGTCATTGCATGTGTGTTATTTTCACAATCCACCTATGGATCCACTACTGTCATTGCATGTGTGTTCTTCTCATTAACCACAGCTAGAGTCATTGCATGTGTGCTCTCTTCAGAGACCACACATGGATCCACCAGTGTCATTGCATGTGTGTTCTTTTTACTAACAACAACTGGAGTCATTGCATGTGTGTTCTTTTCACATACCACATATGGATCCACTAGTGTCATTGCATGTGTGTTCTCTTGAGTGACCACACATGGATCCACTAGTGTCATTGCATGTGTGTTCTTTTTACTAGCAACAACTGGAGTCATTTCATGACTATTCTGTTCACATGCCACATATGGATCTACCAGTGTCATTGAAATGTATGTTCTTCTCATTAACCACAACTAGAGTCATTGCATGTGTGTTCTCTTCAGAGACCACACATGGATCCTGTGGGACCCCCGGATTGTTCATCCGAGAAATCCCTGTTATGCATATTTCCACGTTCCCATGATCAGTGAGCCGTGGAACATAACCGATAGGTACCATTACAACATCCGATACATAACGAAGTTCAAGACTGACATAGGTGCCATTACGGCTACATCATCAATAGCAGCGGAATATCACCAAGCACAGAGCCCAATCGTGCCTCAACCTACAGGCAGCTGACTGGGAAGACGGCCTAGCTCACTGGACGTCACCTTAAACTCCTGAAAGTCTGGCCAAGTAAATAGCCAGGGACACAGCCATGAGTACGTTTGAATGTACTCGCAAACCACCAAGGTAAGTGAACAAAGGAAAAGCAAGTCTGGCTGTGGCGAGATAGCTTTATCTGGGGTATCTTTTGAAAAGCCTAAACTAGCTTTATGGCATATCTTGGTTGAAAAAGAGTTTTGAAAACATGCTTCGTTTTATAAATCAAGACATCTCCATATCTTTGTTGAAAAGAGTTTTTGAAAACAGTTTTGTAGTAAAACCCTTTTTAAACATCTTCGACCCCACGGGTCAAAACAAAGCTTTCGAACTCGGGTTCCCCCGGAACCTTCGTCCGCAAGTACTTGTTTCCCAAACAAGCACAATTTGGGTACTCCTAGCCAACACCTTTACAACCGTCCTTGACCATGGACACGGCTATTCGAATAGGTTATACTCTGCAGAGTTTGCACACTTTACCCACAAGAATCAATACATCCGCTGGGATACAACCACGACCCACTACCATTGTAGATGGGGGTCCAGATAATCAAACCTAACTTTTCACTTGTCTACACTAGCAAAGGCATGCTTTTCCTCTTGGGTTTATCTCCCCGGCAACGCTTATGTGGCTCCCAGCCATAGTCCTTCTTTCCGTACACGCGCATACCCAAGCCGTAACTTGGCGTATACCTTAAATTTGGTGACTCCACTTCCTTCCATACTACCTAAGTCATACCGTCCGTGGGAGACCCAATTGTTGCACCGGACTCCTGATTGTTCAGGCTCATTCTTGCCGAGGCAAGCGACAGGCTTCAGATCCTAGATCTGGGACACCGGCCCGGGATTCCAGGGATTTCTCCCTATAAGCATGGTAGAAGTTGCCTCGGCTAAAGCAGACAAACTACGAGTTAAGCCCTAGCAACCTGGGGTAATGTGGTTGCGCGGATAAAAATTGTTCCAGTAAAGGCATAGAACATCCCATCACATCCTTACTTCTTCTCATCACCATTTCTTTTGTTTAAACTTCCACTGGGAACGATGCGTCTTCCCAGGGTTTTACAAAGCCGTTTTTCAAACATTTGTAGTGGGGAAAATCCCAAAACAGTTTTTTTTCTCAAAACCGGGGTTTCCAAGGAGGTAGGATGCTAAACATCGTACTCTCGGTCTAAAGGGGATAAATGATGGGTTCATCGGGGTGGTGCCTCGAAGGACACAAAATAATAACTTGGAGGAGCCAAGTTACTATCGCAGTAATTGTAAAACAAAAATATGCAGGTAGACTATGCAATTTGTAAAGAAGATATAATACATGTAAAAGATATTAGGACATATAACAGAGTTCAGGAAATGGTGGCTTGCCTGTGATCAACAATAATTCCCTGGACTTCTTCAGATGACCAAGAATACCCAATAATAATAATAATAAGAAAACCCGTTCTTCTCGTCGTCGGACACTCACTCTATCGTCGTCATCGGGTACACATGACAGCAGACAATATCACAATCAATACAAGGCATACAACATCAAACCATACAGCAACACACATAAGAAATACTACTGGACTTGGGAGTGTTGGAGAGGTTGGGTATTGGTGGTGGAATTTACTAAATTGCCACTATAGGGGTTTCCATTTGGAAGATAGTTGTCTAGGGTAGATACAAGGGACTTGGGTTAGGGTTCTATGGTCAGTAGGTTACCAAAGGGCAAAAGTGATATCCACAGATAGGTCTTGTCAAAACAAAACCATCACAAGTGGTTTCACTTGATTAACACTTTTCTAGAATTAGATAGGCTTTTTATAGTGGATTAAACTCTAATTTAAGGAAATAATTCACCAGAAAAGTTCTGGAGCTCCAAAAGTTATTTCTTGGATGGTTTGGTAGTACTTTCTGTACTGAACCACCTAGAGGTGGAATCAAGTCAAAAGAATTACCAGAATGCCCTCAGGAAATTCCTAAAGGCCGTTCTGTATAGTTCTTCTCCTTTTTACCAGATTAAAACTACAGGAGATATTGAGTTGGTTCCAAGGGCAGGTGATAGGTATTTAAAATACCTTTCTGTAGAAATTGGATTTACCCTTTTTGGATTTGCCAAACTCCTGGAGGGATTTAATTAGTGATAATCCCATCACAGAGGTATTTAAATCACTAAAATTCATCCAGAACTCCATAAATTCTGAGCTGCTGGGATTTGGTAGACATGGGTTCTGGTGTGTACTAGGAGGGGGAATCAGGTCCATACCTCATTTTGTTAGACCTGGGGAATTTATTTAAGACAGAAAGTCGTCAGTTTTATTAATTTTCCTGAAGGCAGAATACAGTTCACCTTGGGATGAGACATGTGCTAGAAAATAGGTATTTCAGGTACCCTTCAGTAGGTCCTTGGTTCATCTCAAATGGATGTGGCTAGCTCACAGAGGAATTTATTTAGTGTACCAGATGCATGTTAGTAGATTAATTACTAGCAAATATTGGAAACTATTTTGGACATGGGGTTGCCTCTGCATGTTAGAGAAAACACCACAGAACCACCAGAAATTTGGATCTAGTCATTTGGACTTGATTTACTATTTTACTTGGATTTAAACCTAGCAGATACTTTTCTAGAATAACAGATCTGCTAAAAGAAAAGAAAAGGGGGTGCAGCTGGGGCTGGGCTGGATCTGGTGGGGAGATGGGCCGCAAGGGGAGATTTGGCCCACGGCGCTCAGCGGGGCGCGTGGGAGCTGGCGCTCGAATCTGCCAGGTGGGGCCCGGCGGTCAACGAGAGGAGGGGACCGAAGGGGTATCGGCTAGATCTGGCCATTGGATTTAGTCGCGATGGACGGCCTAGGGTCGTCGTCTATGCGAAACAGGGCGCCGGTGGCGAACCCTAAGCAGTAGCGGAGGGAGGAGGCGGGAGCTCACCAGAGGGCTCCGGGAAGGTCGGGGATGGTGCAGGGCGACACGGTCGATGACGGCGAGCAGATCGGTGGGCAGCACGACGGCGGAGGATCACTAGAAGCAGCTCGGGCGACGGCGGCCGAGAGCGACCTCGCCAAAGCTCAATGACGACGACGGAGGAGTGGGTCCTGGGCAGAAAGGAAAGCACGGTTAGGTAGAGGAGAGCTAGGGGAGCCCGAGGGCTGACATGCAAAGATGAAGGAGTAGAGGTGGAGGTGCCTTGCTCGATTTTGTGAGGAGGCCGAGGCTCTCCTTCTTATTCTTTCTCAGGCAGCACAGAGCAATGGGAGAGGTAAGGCGTGCTAGGGGTGGTGAGTGGGAGTGAGAGGAAGCAAATGAGGGTAGGGGCAAGCTGGGGAGGGCTACTGGCCATATATACCAAGAGGAGGGAGTAGATGGGGTAAATTACCAATATGGGCATGGGGAAGGGCAATGCTGGTCAGTGGTTGGTCTAGGGGGAGGTGGAGAGGGGTAGTAGTGACATTTGGTCGTGCTGGACCAGAGAGAGGGGTGGTGGCATCAGTGGTAAATAATTTAGATTGATCCTTGTAAGACTTGGGGTTAATTCTCCATCTTAATACTAATACAAGGGTAAGATGGGTAGAGTTGAGGTGGTGCTACAGTGATGGTCGACCAAGGATGTGTCTGATGCTAAAGAGGTGCATGGAGTAGGATTGAAAGAGATTTGGAAGTGATTAGAGTGGATGTTTGCTTATAAGGCACTTATTGCTCTAATAGATGGTTGTGAAGGAAGTTCAAAAAGTTACATTGGACCAGAGGAGAAAATGGTACTGGTAGATAGATGAGATAAAGGTAGGCTCCTAGGATTTAATTGAGATTTTTCAGAGGTCCTCCAAAATCCAATTACTCAAAAAGGACAGAAATGATTTCTTGGTGATCATTTGATAAATTTCCATTGGGCAAGGATGGATTTTGGTGTGGAAGAGTCCCAATTGTGAAAACACACTTAGGGGGATTTTACCAAGATTTATTGGGGATTAAAAGTGATTAAAACAATTATTATTCCAATTCAGCCATTTAAGAAAATGGGCAAAAAGAAATAATACAGCTTCTCAAAAATAATTATTTTTCAGATTGAAAGATAGGGTATGATATATGGAACTTACTTGAGCCAAAGGTTGGGGAAGTGGTTTGGTAAAAAACAAACTTTCCTTTATGGAGGGAGTTTTGGAGTTTTTGACTATTTAAGAAATTAAATAGTTTTGGGGCCATAATAATTATGGATAAGTATTGATAAATCTTGGAGATCAAGGTAGGTGAGGTGTACAAGGTGTATAAAGCATTTGCAACCTCGTGGGAAGGAAATCCAACTATAAAGGGATGGAAAACCAAGGGTTGATGATCTAGGGTGGTGTTATTTTTATGCCACCAAAACATGCTTGCATCTTGGAGCTCAGAGCTCATCTTGGTGCAAGGGATAGATGGATAGGTACACCATGTCATATAGATTACCATGGAATAAGGAGTTTGAATTAATTGTAATTGAGGTGTTCTAGAAGTGATGGCAAACTAGGTTGAAAATAAGGCTGCCATGCAAAAAGTGCCATGAAGCCCTGTAAACCATGTGGGTTTAACCAGCACAGAGATCCACTTGGGGCAAGTGTAGTAGCTTCTGGTATACCTATATGTGTAGATCACAACCAATAAGAGAGTTGGTCTAAAGGAGGTTGGATGAGGGTGTGAGCTTCTAGCAAAGTAGGCATGATGGCTAGGTTTAGCAGGAAATGTTATTTTCTTGTCTAAAAAACCATCATGGACAAGTGGGTTGGAGGAGGATATAACCAGGGGATAATGTGGGACTTGGTAGTCCTTAGTATTGTTAACAAGATGGTTCAAGTGCATTTCCAAAAATGCACATGGTTTGTGAAAAGGAGATATTCCAAAAGGTGATGTTGGAACTGTTTCCAGACTTTGCCAAATTTGGCAGTTTTGGGGAGTTTGACTAGAGTATCAGAGGGAAAGTTCTTGGAGGAGTTGCAAGGTATCAGAGCTTTACTAAAGAGGTGATATGGAAGTGTAGAGTGAGTAGAAGAGATCCATGCTTGATCTTGGTCTTCAAGGACTTGGAAACATCTAGAATGGAAATCTTCAGAAAAGATATGGTTGAGGGTTTAAGATGATCACCTAGTGGTTAGGGATCACATATAGGTTTGTATTATTGCTTAGGGGTTGAGGAGTTGGAAACAACTTGATCCTAGTGATGAGCTCCTAGGGTGGCTCATACTACTTCCTAAGAAAACAAGTCAAACAACAGATCAAAGCAACTCATCAGACAGCAGATCAAGGCAACTCATCTTATACACTAATCAACTATTACTATGGTTCACCATCAAGCTTAGCTTGGATGTAAGGTTGTGGAAATTTGAAGAGGTTGAGTTTTGAATAAGATGAGGTTTTTTGGTGTCTCTACCAAGAGTAGAATTCAAATGCTTTGAACAAGAGTTTTGGGAAAACTAGAGGTAAGATTTGTTGAGTGTTCTATCTTGAAAACATGAGGAGATTGTATTATATTTGTCCATAGTTTTGTTAATGGAAGCTACCAAAAATAGTTTTGGTTCCATAGGCATCTTGACTCATGTTTTGAAATGCCAGAATGTTTGAGAATATGAAAAGTAAGCCAAGATAGTTTTGGTAAATAGCTTTTGCCAACTAAGGTTGAGGTAAGGAGTATCCTAAGGTACACTTCATAAGCACAACTACAAACAAACAACAAGCAAGCACTGCACTGAAGCACACGAAAAAGTTTTTGTTCCCCCTGATTTTTGCATTCTGGTCAACTAGTCAGGGTTGCTGAAATTGGGATGTTACAGACCTTTCCCCCTTAAAAGAATCTCGTCCCGAGATTCCGGAGAGTACGATTAGGGGATTTTTCTCGGAGTTCGTACCATGTGTTTCTTGCGGGCTAACTTGTCGACTTCACCTTTGAGTAGAACATCTTGATAGCAAGGTGGAACTCCAATCTTCTTGAGACTCGAGGGTCGAGCAGGTTTCCACATTGGTTGCAGGGAGGGATCTTCCTTCTGTAAGATTCTACGGTACTTCTCTTGAGTGGGTTATTGCATCCAAGTCTGTGACCAAGTCCGTAAAGTCTGTGATAAGTCTGTGCTCTTAGATTGGTGTCTTCGGGTCACAGGGTCGGGCAGAGAGGTTATCCTTTTTGCGGGAAAGATGCAGTCTTTCCCCCTTAGGATTTGACTTGGGTAGGTCGGAGAGTTTCAAATAGGGGACTTTCTTAGGAGGGTGATAAGAGTAGATCTCAAGGTAGCATATGGCAACATAGCGAGGGTGGCATTCTAGTTGTCTTTCTAGAGGGACCTGTGCTAGTTACTACAGGATGCACTCGTCGAGTTCCGGGAAGTCCTGGAGTGGTTTAAGGGGCTTCTCTCTCTTGATCTTTACTTCCACGGGGCGCTGTTGTTGGGTCCGCAGCATAGAAAACAAAAGAATTCCTACAGTGTGAACTACACGCCAAGATCTATCTACTAGGTACAAAGCAACGGGTGGACATACATCCAACGAGAACTTACCCTCGTAGACAACGAGCTTTGTTAACGAGTAGGAACTCGTGGTTGATGTAGTCGTACACTTGCCGATCTCAAGATCGCGAGGAAGTCCGAGCGTCGCAACTTAGCAGCGCATCTGCACTCGCACACACATTCAAGCCACCGGACAACCTCCACCTCCTCGCTCCAGCAATCCAGCGGAAGCAGCAACTCCTTCCAGACGAAATGCCACCGGGAACATGTATCTCGCTAATCCGAGACCATGGGGGAATAATTCTAGAGGGGGAGAGAGATCCTTCACAAGGAGGTGTGAGGATGAAGGAGGGAATGGGTGGACTTTTATAGGAGGAGGGGGGTGGCCCCCTCTCTCCATGGCTGGCGCATGGGGGGGGTGACCCCTCACCTCCTGCATTCATGTGGTGGTAACCCCTCCACATTAAAATGCCTCTTCACATTCCCTTTTAAAGTCTCCACTTTAAATGCATTAAATTTCTCCAAATTTAATGCTCTCTCATTTAATAAAACTATTTTTATTAAATTTATTCAGAATTTTGTTAATTACTTTAATTAAAAAACATTCACATATAGCCCCTTGTAATATTTAAATATCACATGCAGAACCACTTTCTGCAATTTCACCCGAAACAATTTCCGGTTTCTATTGAAACAATTCCTGCAGTTTGCAATTCTTTCGTCTGAAACATATGTGCTCCAAAATGGCGTGCGGTAACTCTTAAGTGTGTCACCCTACGGTTCGCGAATAATGCAGACATGATCGAGAACCTTCTCCGATCAATAATCAGCAGCGGGACCTGGAGATCCGTACTGACTTGTACACATTCAACGATGACTTCTGTGATCGTGAGAACCTTTAACTCTTGTAACTAAATCCCTTTGTCTCTCGATATATTGCATGTCCGAGATTCGATCATCGGTATCTCCATACCTATTTTGATCTCGTTACCGACATGCACTCTTTTCTCGTTCCCGTGATATAACATTCTAGTGATCACATCACTTGCTTGTAAGCTATCTTAATGTGATATCACCGAGAGGGCCCAGAGTATATCTATCCGTCATCTGGATTGACAAATTCCACTCTTGATCCATGAGCCTCAACATAACACCTTCGTAGTATTGAACCCTTCTCATGGTGTATGGATAAAGATTACTTTGTATGATGTTATAGCAATATAAACATAATGACTTGATCGTAATGAAATACTTCGAATGAATGTTCATCACATCATTCCACCAATTGTGTGACCTTGTTATTAACAACATCGAATGTCCATGATCAGGAAACCTTGATCATCTTGTTAATCAACCAGCTAGTCTATAAGAGAGGCATAACTAGGAACCCTTTTTGTTTATTAAACACACATGTATTGATGTTTCCTGATCAATACAATTCTAGCATGTAAAATAAACATCTATTATATATAAGTAATATATAATAACAACTTTATTATTGCCTCTCAGGGCATATTTCCTTCAGTCTCCCACTTGCACTAAAGACAATAATCTAGTTCACATAGTGACAAATCTAACACCCATGGAGTTCTGGTGTTGATCATGTTTTGCCCTAGGAGAACTTTAGTCAACGGATCTGCTACATTTAGGTCCGTGTGTACTTTACAAATCTTTATATCTCCATCCTTGACATGCTCGCGGATGGAGTGAAACCGGCGCTTAATATGCTTGGAATTCTTATGAGACCTCGGTTCCTTTGCGTTGGCTATGGCTCCATTGTTGTCACAATAGATCACCATCGGGTCCAACGCACTAGGAACCACACCCAATTCCGTAATGAACTCTTTCATCCAAATCGCCTCCTGCGCCGCTTCTGAAGCAGCAACATATTCCGCCTCCGTCGTTGATCCAGCCACCATAGGTTGTTTGGAACTCCTCCAACTAACTGTTGCTCCGTTCAAGAGAAATACGTATCCGGATTGAGACTTAGAGTCATCCGGATTGGTGTCCAAGCTAGCATCGACATAACACTTAGCGACTAGCTCTTCTTCACCTCCGTATATAAGAAACATATCCTTAGTTCTTCTCAAGTACTTGAGGATGTTCTTTACTGCTATCCAGTGTTCCGAACCTAGATCAGATTGGTACCTACTAGTCAAACTAATAGCATGTGACACATCCGGTCTTGTACATAGCATGGCATGCATAATAGAGCCTATGGCTGAGGCATAGGGGATCTTATCCATCATCTCTCTTTCTTCCACCATAGCCGGACTTTGAGTCTTACTCAATGTCTTGCCTTGCAACATAGGTAAGAACCCCTTCTTACTTTCGTCCATATTAAACTTCTTTAATATCTTATCAAGGTATGTACTCTGCGATAGCCCAATCAGGCGCCTTGATCTATCTCTATAGATTTTAATGCCTAATATATATGACGCTCCACCAAGGTCTTTCATCGAAAATTTGCTGTTTCGATAACTTTTAACACTGTTTAAAAGATCTATATCATTTCCAATCAATAATATGTCATCCACATATAATATCAGAAATGCCACATTGCTCCCACTCACTTTCTTGTAAATACAAGCCTCTCCATAAGTTTTTACAAATCCAAACTCTTTGATCACCTCATCAAAGCGGAGATTCCAACTCCGGGATGCTTGCTTCAGTCCATAGATGGATCGCTGAAGTTTGCATACCTTATTAGCATCCTTAGGATCGACAAAACCCTTAGGTTGTATCATATACAACTCTTCTTCAATCTTACCATTGAGGAATGCTGTTTTGACATCCATCTGCCATATTTCATAATCGAAATATGCAGCAATTGCTAACATAATCCTAATCGAAATATGCTAGCATCGCTATGGGAGAGAATGTCTCATCGTAGTCAACTCCTTGAATTTATCGAAACCCCTTTGCGACAAGTCGAGCCTTATAGATGGTCACATTACCATCAGCATCAGTTTTTCTTTTGAAAGTCCATTTATTTTCAACGGCCTTTCGATCGTGAGGTAAGTCCACCAAGTTCCAAACTTGGTTCTCGTACATGGATTCCATCTCGGATTTCATGTCTTCTAGCCATTTGTTGGAATCCGGGCGCATCATCGCTTCTTCATACGTCACAGGGTCATCCATTTCATCAACCATGAAATTCACAACAGGATTGCCATACAGTTCAGGACCTGCACGTGTCCTGCTTGACCTGCGAGGTTCGGTAGTGTCCTCTTTCGGAGTTTCATGATCATTATCATTAGCTCTCTCTTCATCAGGGGAAGTCAACTCCGAAACAACTTCCGGTGCTACGCCACTCACCATTCCATGAAGAGAAGGTTCAATAACCTCTTCGAGTTCTACCTTCCGATTACTCACACCTTTCACGAGAAACTCCTTCCCAAGAAAGGATCCATTCTTGGCAACAAAAACCTTGCCCTCGGATATATGATAGAAGGTATACCCAATTGTTTCCTTAGGGTATCCTATGAAGACGCATTTTTCCGCTTTGGGTTCGAGTTTATCCGGTTGAAGTTTCTTCACATAAACATCGCATCCCCAAACTTTAAGAAATGACAGCTTAGGTTTGTTTCCAAACCATAATTCATACGGTGTCGTTTCAACGGATTTAGCTGGTGCCCGATTTAAAGTGAATGCAGCTATTTCCAGTGCATAACCCCAAAATGACAGAGGTAGTCAGAGACATCATAGATCGAACCATATCCAATAAGGTATGATTACGATGTTCCAACACACCATTACGTTGTGGTGTTCCGCATGCATGAGTTGTGAAACTATTCCACACTCTTTCATGTGTGTGCTAAACTCGTAACTTAGATACTCTCCTCCACGGTCAGACCGCAGAAATTTGATCTTTCTATTACGATGATTTTCCACTTCATTCTGAAATTCCTTGAACTTTTCAAAAGTTTCAGACTTGTGTTTCATCAAATAGATATACCCGTATCTACTCAAATCATCCGTGAAAGTAACAAAATAACGATATCCACCTTGTGCTGACACACTCATTGGTCCACACACATCAGTATGTATGATTTCCAATAGATCTGTCGCCCATTCCATTGAACCAAAAAACGGCGTTCTAGTCATCTTGCCCATAAGGCATGGATCACATGTATCAAATGATTCAAAATCAAGTGATTCCAAAAGTCCATCAGAATGGAGTTTCCTCATGCGTTTAATGCCAATATGACCTAGACGGCAGTGCCACATATATGCAGATATATCATTATCAAGTTTAATCTTTTTAGCATTAACATTATGAATGTGCGTAATATTACTATCGAGATCTATCAGAAATAAACCATTCAACATAGGTGCATGACCATAAAAGATATCATTCTTATAAATCGAACAACCATTGTTTTCAGATTTAAAGGAATGACCACTTTGCATCAAACACGATCCAGATACAATGTTCATGCTCAGTGTAGGCACTAAATAACAATTATTTTGGTTTATAACTAATCCCGATGGTGTTGGGGATATACTTTCCAGGTATCCTCACAGTTCCTCAATGACCAGGGTGGCCCACTTCGGGTTAGAGCTTTGCTTCATAGGCGGCCCATTTAGGGAGAGAAGATGGAGTCCAATCCGGCTACGGGAAGGCCCAGAATACTTACCGGCTTAGGCCCATAATGTTACTTGTAGTTCAAGATGTACTCCGTAACCAACTCTTAGTCGTAGCCGGATTGATCTCTCTTGTAAACCCTAGGCCGGATATCTATATAAGCCGTCCTAGGGAGAGCCTTTAGGGCATCAGATAACACCCAATACTTTAGACCCTCAACTCGCACAGGCGATACTCTTGTAACCCATATTCCGGCTCTGCCGTATTACTGGATTGCTAGCAGGAGTAGGATTCGTCCAAAGCCGGTGGATTCGAACCTAGGTAAACATGTGTGCTCACCGTCCCGGAATACCGTACGTCTCACACCCCTCTCTTCCGCACGCCTCGAGGACCCCCTCATGGCGTACTTGTCCTCAATCTGATGACAGTTGGCGCCCACCGTGGGGCAAGTGAGCTTCGGATCTGCGTTCCGAGCGGAATCTGTAAGAATCGGAATCAGCGAGACCATCGCCGTCGGTCGCATCCTCTACGCCAGCGATGTCCCTCTCATCGTTCTCGACGAGACTTGGATTCCGGCTAGGGTGACCTTGACTGCCTATACAATCATGTCTTTTGGCGAGATTGATGTTTACATCGGTTTCGCTGAACCTGCCCAACCCACCCCAGCAGTGATGATAGAGGAAGAAGAATCTTCTGGGTCCCCTTTGTTCGTGGAGGCGGCAGAGTTTCGGATCTCAGAAAACCCTAACCCCACCCAGCCCGCACCAGTTGCGGAGATAGTGGAGAAATCTGATCCTGGAGAAGACCTCACGGTCAAAGTCGAATCTGGAGTGGATCTCCCTAGAGAAGCCGGATCCCAGATCGACCCACCCGTGGAAGTCGAAATCCAGGAGGACCATATCAACGACTCTGATTCCAGCTCTGATGATGCTGGGAATGACAGGCCTTTCCTTAGGTACACATTACGATGTATGATACTACAAGGCGCAAGTGCAGATGCAATCCTCGAGACAATTAAAAGTTTCGATATGGCTGATCACGAAAGCCGCAGGTACCTCAGGAAGCACGCATCACACTTCGTCGGATATGTTGGATCCGGATCCGTCTCTGCCGTTGCTGGAGAAAACACCGATTCGGTGCTAGAGGCAATTGGAACAAACGCCGACGTTCTCGCATCCTCGAATATGAAGAGGAGTACAACTCCAAAGCTGCAGAAGAAGGAGAAGCCATGGATGAAGGATCTGAGAAACACTCTCCCAAAGCGCAGGATGACATGGACGTCGGAGATAATCCCGAAGTTCAGATGTCCGAAAGTACCGATCAGAGCTTGACTCCGGGAAATGGACCCAAAGCCGTCTTTGCTACCGGCGCTGCCAAGAAGGCAAAGAAGAAGAACAAGAAGAACAAGACCTCGGAAAAAGACCCTCTCATAGAGGAGGTGATTGCCGAGGAATACGAGGAAGACTCGGATGGAGCACTTATCCCACACGAGCCAAAAAAGAAGCATCGGTGGATGGACACGTGATCACAGAAGGTGCGTGTAAACTCATCAAGGCCGCATTAACCACACCTATCCCTACAGCTACAGAACTTACTGCAGATGAGCTGGACGAAAGGGCCCAGGCCCTAGAAGCGCGTCGTCAACAACTCCTCGATGAAGCCAAAAACATCGAGCTGGAGAAGAAACGCATGTCAAGCAAAGAATACATGTCTCGTCTACATCAGAAGACACGGAAGCGTCACATAGATGACAACCAATTCCCACGTGTCCGTGCCGTCCTTTTTGGAGATGAGATGGGGAAGCCACAGAAGGATAGCAACGGAGATTGGATATACCCAACACCAGTGCAAAATACCGTGGTAGCTCGAGAAATTCTATCGACTAATCCAGGACCAGAGGAGATATGTTTGGGTATCAAGCTACTCAACAAGGGACTGGAGCAGCAGAAGGTCGCCCTGTCTGGAAGTCAAAAGCTGGTCTCAGATTCTGACCAATGTCGCACAGATCTAGCATGGGCCGACGTAAGATCCCATTACGTTCGGGCGCAGTACCGTCAGTCCGAACACAGGGAAGACAATTATTCAAGAACCGGATCATCGGGACAGCATCGCAGAACTACACATAACTGGAGCAACGTAGCTCCAGCAGCCGAGAACGACGCGATCGCTGCACTGAATCCGAAGAATCCTCCCTGAAAGGGAGAAGATAAAGAGAAACGACGAGAGGAGGATCGTCAGAGAATGCCACCTCCCAAGTACACAAACCGTCCGGCGGAGCCTCACCATTGTGGGAACGACGGACGAAGGAACGACGGAAACCACGCTGGAACAAGCCGACAAGGGGCTTGTCATAGTCAAGAACCTCCCCGGAACCGGAATAATGACGCTCCGGACGGAGGCCGGCGATCAGCCGGAAACTACCCAGCTGCACCACCCTCTCCACCACATAGTTATCACAACGGCCCCCAAGGAGGTCAAGGAGGACGGCATGGTGGAGGAGGTGGTGGCAGAAGCCGAAGTCCGGCTCCAAGGAACCGCAGCCACAGCCGACATTCGGGACGATCTCTATCCCCGAACGACGCAAGGCACATGATCAACTCCAACATAGAGGCTCGGCGCTACGAAAACAATGACGTGTACGTGGGCCCAAAGTGCTTCGGACCACGCATCAGAGCTACAAAGTTCCCGGAAGGATTCGCTATCTCAAGACATATCCAAGCCTACGACGGCATTGCTCGGCCAAACAACTGGTTACAGGATTTCTTCTAAGCTTGCTGCATCGCTAAAGGCGGAAACAGCCTGGTCGCAACCCGATATCTCCCACTTATGTTGCGGAAGACGGCACGATCATGGCTCAATGAACTTTCGGCGAACACCATCCACAACCGGTATGATTTACAAAGTGCGTTCTTTTGGAATTTTGAAGGCACATATCGGAGGCCCTGTACGGTTGGAGACCTACAGCGTTGCACCCAGAAAGCCGAAGAAACATTCCAGGATTACCTCGGACGATGGATCGACACCAAGAACTCTTGTGAAGGAGTAAATGATCAAACGTGATTGAAGCTTTCATCGCAGGTCTCCCAATTGGTTTACTATGCCATCGCTTGAAGTGTGACAAGGTTACTGATCTGGGAGAAATGATAGAGACAGCGAGCAAGTATGCAGATTCTGACGACGATGCAGAGGGATTACTCAATGCCCTGGCTGTGCCTCAGTCGGCAAAACAACCAAAGCAACAAGCTCAGAAGCGCAAAAATACCTCGGAAGAAAAACCCAATGCAGAAACAGCAGTGGTCACTACTGTTTCCGGGTCTGGAGGACGAGGAGGACGTGGTGGAGGCCATAGGCATGGGCGTGGGACATCAAGGGTCCAAGGTAGAGGAGAACAACAACCAGGCAAAACCTACACTTGGGCCGACATTGCCAATAACCCATGTGTGCATCACTTGGATGCCAATGGGGGCTCATCCCACACCAACGCTGAGTGTCGTTTTAACGACGACATCAAGAAAGATGATACCCCGGGCTACAAAGCTAAGCGGAAGAAGGGAAAGAAGAATCTCGAAAAGGACAAAAATACCAAGGAAGATTCCGACATGGAGGAAGCTGATGGTTCAAATCCCAAGTCGGAAGGGAAGAAAAGTTTTCCCACCAAGAAGGACACTTATGTCACCTTCCTCGGATCTCAACCAACAAAGGTCAAGAAAGCAGTTCTCCACGACCTCAACGCGATAGTTCCAGCTGTCCCTCAGTATCTGGACTAGTCGGAAGTGGCAATCATGTTTGACCACGCTGATCATCCGCCTAAACTACATAGGCGAGGAAAATACGCCTTAATCGTCAATCCACTTATTGACGGTTATGGTTTCTCCAAGACCCTCATGGACGGTGGTAGCAGCATCAATATTCTCTACGTCGAAACGCTACACCGGATGAAGATCTCGGAAACACAGCTGAACCATAGCTCTGTGATTTTTCACGGAGTTGTCCCAGGAAGACAAGCTAATTCCCTGGGAGAGATCACTTTGGATGTTACTTTTGGAACACCAAAGAAATATCGGACGGAGGCACTTTCCTTTGAAGTGGTCCCGTTCAAGAGCACATACCACGCTATATTCGGACGTCCGGCTTACTGGGATTTTATGGCTCGTCCGTGTTACATTTACAATATGATGAAAATTCCAGGTCCCAACGGCGTGATCACCATCAGGGGAGACCCGAAGAAGGCGCGTGAGTGCGAAGATGGAAATGCCGCCTTTGCCGAAGCCGTGCTGCACGCCCAGGAGTACCAGGAGATCAAGAAGAGCATAGATCCGTCCGAGAAGCCCGTGACGAAGAAGGAGGTGCCAAAACCAAATCCGGAGTTCAAGGCATCAGAAGAGACGAAGCAGACGCCATTGAAGGATGATGACCCCTCCAAGGTGACCCAGATAGGCGTAGGCCTAAGTAGCGCATAGGAAAGCGCGCTCGTCAAGTTCCTCCAAGAAAATCAAGATATCTTCGCATGGCAGCCATCTGACATGATCGGAGTACCTAGGGAACTTGCCGAGCACTCTTTAAATGTAAACCCGAATGCTAAACCCGTCAAACAGTCCTTACGACGGTTTGGCAATGAAAAGCGTAAGGCAATAGCTAAGGAACTAGCGCCGCTCAAGTTAGCCGGATTCATAGAAGAGGTCATCCATACTGATTGGTTGGCCAACCCTGTAATGGTCCCTAAAAAGGACACCACTGATTTAAGGATGTGTGTTGATTATACTGCCTTGAACAAGGCTTGTCCAAAAGATCCGTTCGCTCTGCCTAGGATTGATCAAGTTATCGATTCTACGGCAGACTCGGAACTCCTCTGTTTTCTCGACGCATATTCCGGTTATCACCAAATCCGGATGAAGGAATCTGACAAAGTCAAAACTTCATTCATAACCCCCTTCAGAACCTTCTATTTTGTTACGATGCCCTTTGGGCTGAAGAACATAGGAGCTACGTACCAGCGCACGATGCAGCGTTGCCTCCATGACCAACTCGGACGCAATGTACATGCATACGTGGATGATATCGCGGTCATGTCCAAAAAGAAGGAAATGTTGATTTCCGACTTGGAGGAGACGTTCGCCAATCTACGAAAATACAACATCATGCTTAACCCGAAGAAATGCTTCTTTGGAATACCAGCCGGAATTTTTTTAGGTTTCATCGTATCTCAAAGAGGCATAGAGGTGAACCGTGACAAAATAAAGGCTATTCTCAATATCTCCAGGCCAACTCGCCTGAAGGACGTACAAATATTAACTGGTTACATTGCTGCAGTCAGTCGATTTGTAAGCCGACTGGGTGAAAGAGCCACACCATTATACAAGCTCCTGAAGAAGACCAATGATTTTGTCTGGACTGACGAAGCCGAAGCTGCACTACAAGACCTGAAGAAAGTACTCTCATCTGCTCCTATCCTTGTAGCCTCGGAACCTCAGGAACCGATGTTGCTTTACATTGCTGCGACAAATAAGGTTGTCAGTATCGTCATGGTAGTGGAGAGACCAGAGGAAAATTAGGAACACCTGGTGCAGCGTCCGACGTACTTTGTCAGCGAGGTCCTCACAAAATCAAAACAACGATATCCGCACTATCAAAAGTTGGCTTACAGTGTTTTTCTAGCATCTCGGAAGTTACGACACTATTTTCAGGAGCATCAAATTACCGTGGTGAGCAAAGCTCCCATGAGATATATAATCAACAACAGCGATGCCACAGGACGCGTCGCTAAATGGGGCATAGAGCTTGTAGCTTTTGATATTGAGTACAAACCCCGGAAAACAATCAAATCCTAGATCCTTGCCGACTTTGTCGCTGATTGGATAGAGACCAAGCAGAACATGGTCCTCCCTGAGTCAGAATATTGGACCCTCTTTTTCGATGGGTCTAAGGCTCGAGGGGGCTCGGGGGCTGGCGTGGTGCTCAAATCACCCCAAGGAGATAAACTTCTATACGTATTGCAGATCCACTTCACAGCGATAAACAATATTGCCGAGTATGAAGCACTGCTGCATGGAATCCAGATTGCTAAGGATATTGGCATCCGACGTTTGATGTGTTACGGAGATTCGGATCTTGTTGCTCAGCAAGTCTCGGATATTTGTAATGCAAATAAGCACATGACAGCATATAAAGCTATCGTGGATGATCTATCTAAATCGTTCGAAGGGTTTGAAGTTCAACACATCCCTCGAGTAGAAAATGAGGAAGCAGATGCACTATCTCGAATAGGCTCTGCGCGGAAAGAGGTCCCGGATGGCGCATTTTTAGAGCACCTCAAAGTTCCCTCAATAAAGGGAGTAGATGAGGAATATCCGACCAAATCCGACTCACCTTTGATAGCAGTTCTGGCTGTAATTCCTAGCTGGACTCAACCCTACCTCGATTATCTGGTAGATGGAAAATTACCCGAAGACGAGGTGCTAAGCCGGCAGATTATCCGACGAGCAAAAGTCTATACTATTGTTAAAGGTGAGCTCTATAAACGGTGTGTTTCTGGGGGTTTTCAGCGCTGTGTATCTCCGGAAGAAGGAGTGGAAATCTTACGGGAAATCCACGAAGGCGAGTGTGGTCACCACGCTGCAGCCAAATCTTTAGTGGCAAAAGCTTTTCGGCATGGATTTTTCTAGCTTACAGCTCAGGCAGATGCCAAACGATTAGTCAAGACATGCAAAGGCTGCCAAAAGTACGCCAAGCAAGCTCATGTTCCGGCTGATCAGCTGTGAACAATACCTATAACATGGACTTTTGCGGTCTGGGGGCTTGATATGGTAGGACCTTTTAAACGAGCTCCAAGTGGATTTACTCACCTCTTAGTAATGGTGGATAAATTCACCAAATGGATTGAGGCTAAACCTGTCACGAGTTGTGATGGAGCAATGGCCAAAAGATTTGTCGAGGATGTTATAATCCGGTATGGTTATCCACATAGCATAATCACGGAGAACGGGAGTAACTTTTCTATGGGAGAATTGGTCGAATTCTGCGACGAGCAAAATATCCGGCTTGACATTGCGTCAGTCGCACATCCACAGGCTAACGGACAAGTCGAAAGAGCAAATGGTTTAATTCTACAAGGCCTGAAACCAAGACTCGAAGAACCACTGAGACGTGCTGCAGGGGCTTGGGTAGAGGAACTACCCTCTGTAATTTGGAGTTTACGGACAACCCCGAACAGGTCAACAGGATATACACCTTTCTTCTTGGTCTATGGCGCAGAAGCAGTTCTTCCTAGTGATTTAATTCATACTTCTCCTAGAGTGGCCGCGTATATCGAAGAGGATGCCGATATTTCTCGACAAAATGATCTCGACTTAGTCGAAGAAGTTCGCGTCGTTGCTAAAATGAGATCTACAACGTATCAGCAGAAGTTACGCAAGTATCATAGCCAGAGAGTCCGAACTAGCTCTTTCAATAAAGGCGATTTGGTTCTCCGGCTTGTGCAACAAAGAGAGCACAAACTTTCCCCAGTATGGGAAGGGCCCTTTTTAGTTAGTCGAGTATTGCACAATGGATCGTACTACTTAACTGACATGAGGCCAGTCAAAGAAAGACCTGCTACTAAGAAGAGAAAGAGAGCTGGAGGCAGTACAAATCCAGATGAGTTAGACAGACCGTGGAATATTGCTCAGCTACGTCCCTTTTATTCTTAGTTTATCCTTCTTTGTAATCGTATACATGTACATGTTCTGTGAGAAATAAAAGTTTTGGTTGCCTCAAAGTTTTTCTGAGAAGTTCTTCACCATCTTATTTCCTAATGATCATGTCATAGTCGGAATCCCAGAATGCTTGAAAGTACTTTATGCTCATGTTCGTTCTTGTTTAGATTTTCGATTCTAAAACTGCTACCTTTGGGTATAACTCTAAAAATTCTAGTCTTTACTTTGGTTATTTGTCTGATTGCTGGATGCGGGTATTTTTCGAGTAGTGAATTGTTGGTACTGGAAGCCGGCTTTGTTTCCGAGTTTAAACTGGTTTAGCAATTGAGCTCCGTTGCTCGGCAAAGTTTCCGGCTGAAGGTTTAGCCGGCTCACGAAAGGGACGAGGCGGAAAGCTAGATAAATGATAAGTAGAGACGGAAAATTTCAAGTGCTTATGTGAACATTTCAGGCACACAAAAAATCTAAGAAAAAAGTGCTGAATAGATAAAAAACTTAGCACTAGCAAAAAGTGATAGTACTTAATATTTACAATCGCATCAGGTTATTTCCGGAATGATACATAGTTTTCTGGTCTATGATGCAGGAGGAGATGAAGGATTTGCCGGCTCGCTGGCTACTCCACCTTGATATCGTTCCGAGATGTCCGGATCCGAGGTGGTCCGTTCATCGTCGGAAACTTCTTCGGCTTCTTCTGGAGGAGGTGGCGGAGTAGCTACACAGGTGAAGAAGGGGATCTCGTAGCTGGTCAGATCAGCTACGTGGCACCCATATCCGGCGCAGGAGTGCATGATGGCTTGAAGGTCCTGCTCCTGGCCGTCTTCATCTACTTTGCAGTACCCTCTGGTCACTTGCCATATCTCCATGTTTCCATGGTAGCTCATGACCATGGTGAGAGCGTTCTGCGCAGCAGTCCGTGCGTATGACATGTTCCAGTCTCGAACGAGCTGCGACATCTCCTTGGCCTTCTCCCGCACCTGGAAGTCTGACATGCTTGGCATGTCCGGAATCCTGAGAGACTCGCCAATGTCCTCAAGGGACTGGTGATAGTCATGAAGAAGATCACCGACTTGGGTAAGCTGGTGGGTGCGGGGATCGGACGGGGAAGAGTCCGTCAAGTTTAGAGGACCTATACATAAAATAAAGATAAGAAAAAACCGACATTGATAAGAGTCGAAGAAAAAGATAAGTTAGAGAGGTGGAACGTATCGAAAATAACGTCGTCGACCTTGGTCTTCTCCTCCCGGAGACTCTGGAGTTCAGCCCGGAGCACCTGGGAGATGTCCTTCTCTCTGCTAAGCTCATTTATGAGGTCCGAGACTATTTGATCTAGAGCAGCGATCTTGTGATCACGCTCTTCAGTGGCCATGGAGGAGGATTCAAGGACTTGATCTATGCTCCTTTCATGATCCGCCTTGAGCTTATCTAGCTCTTGGCGGAGTCCCTTGTTCTCCACCACCAGGGTCTTGAGGTTCTCGGCCTCTTCAATCATAGCGATGGATTGTTTCACCAACGCTGTAAGTCAAAAAGAACAACAGTTCAGAAAAAATCGACATTGAAAAAGCAAAAGACAAGGTTTGAATCTCGGAATGTTTACCTTCAGCTTCATCCTTGGCCACCTTGAGCTCAACATTTTTAAGCCGGAGAGCCTTGATTTCTCTCCGCTTATCACAGACATTGGTCAATAATTCCTGGTTATAGGAACATACTTTTTGTAAGTCAGAATACCCAAAGTCAGATAGCTACTTAAGACTCGGGCTAATATTTTCTACTAAATATCAGCACGAGCCTTGGGGGCTACACTAGTTCGTTCTTTGGCATCCTAATGAAAGCATAAACCCGGATTCTATATCCTACTTCATGCTTGGGGGCTAGAGGATATGATATAACATAATGTAAAAACAAGAGTTGGAATTGCGACTTACATATTGCTCGCGGGTGAGTTTGTCTAAACCCGCGTTCACTTTAGCTGCAACCTTCTCGGCGAGGGTAAGAGGGATTACAGGGGCTGTTGGAAGCTCACCAGTCCTGATCCTCTCGTCGCGAAGGCGGACTTGAGCGAGAAGGTCAGAGAACTTGACGTCCTCTGCTTCTTGCGCCTCCTCTTCGGGGGATAGATGGATTTTGTCCAGGACTTGCCTGGCTAGCCGCTGGATCTCCTCTGCAGATTTTCGGGTCAGGCCAAACTTGGCAAGACTCGGATTGCTGAGGAGGTTTTCGGCGAAGACTTCAGCCGAGGGATCATTACCCGAAGAGGGTTCACCCTTATCTTGAGCTGAGGCACCCACGATGACGTCAGTATGCGACCCAAGGATCACAGGCTCCGCTTGAGGAGCCGGATCTTCTGCAATCACCGGAGAAGGGATAATCGCCGGAGTTGCAGAAGGTTGAGGGGCCGGAGTCAGAGGAGCCACGGCAGGGGAAGCTATTGTAAGCTTCGTCTGGCGCAAGGGCTTCGAAGAAGTTCCCTTCCCCTTGCCCTTGATGATTGATTTTGCTCTGAGAAAGTAGTAAAGTCAGAAACATTACATCTCGGAAAGAAACTTGAGTAAAGAACAAAGGCGGAAAAGTTGTGACAGAAAGTTACCTCTTCACGACTGGCACCTCCTTTGTGCCAACTGCCACTGTCGTAGCTTTGCGCTTCTTAAGCGCAAGGTCCGGCAGTGGGACTACTCCTGTCTCCTGAGAAAACTCAGGAGGATATCCTTCGAGTGGAGCAAGCTCCGACTCGGGGAGGTCAGCAAGCTGAAAACAAGAACACAAAACAGCATTGCAATATAACTCGAAAATTGAAGCACATAGAAGATGTACTGATGGAAGCTTACCGGCACCACGGGGTCATCCGCAGTGTGCATATCCAGAGAAACCTCCGGAATCCTCCTCTCGATCCGCTCCTTGATCATCCACTTGATCTGGGTTATGTAACCCTGCGTGGTGTAGGCTTTGGGGCTGATGCAGAGGGAGTCATTTTTGGAAGACGTGATGGAATGCATCAGTCTATCCCCGTGGTACTGAAGTGGCTGGATCCGACGTGAGACCCAGCACTGGACCAAGTCGGATCCCTTCAGACCCTTGTGCTTGATAAGGTATTCGATCCGCCTCTTAGCGAGGACCAGATCATCGGTGAGAGCTGGAGCAGCCTCGTCCCAGGAAGGCTGGGCCGTGGCGGCTCCGTCGACAAAAGCCCGCAAAGCAGTAGCTTTGCCGGGATCCGGAATATCCCTGTGGTAGAAAAAAGTGGTTGGCCATTGTTTGACCGAGTCACTGGCAGAAATTTTGGGATATGACAGGTCTTATCTAAGAGAAAAACTAATAGTACCGGTGATGTAAGGAACACCAGCAGTGATGGAATTCCTCCGGACATGGAAATAAAACCAGAAGAGAAGGAAACTCGGCCTAATGCCGAGAAAGCCCTCGCAAAGCGCAGCATATGCGCTCATGTCTAGTAGAGAATTGGGAGGAAGATTGTGGAGTTGAACTCCATAGTGATCTATCACCTCGGAGAAAAACTCCGAGGGAGGAAAAGACAAACCTCGGTCCAGATGGGTGCCGAAGTGGACTCGCTCGCCCTCGCGCGGATTGGGGACGGTTTCGCCGGAGCCGGTCCTCCAGTTGCTGGCGGCGAGGAGCCCCTCCTTCTCCACGTTCTTGAGGCCATCTTCGTCGAGGGCGCAGGGGATCCAGATTCCCCTGTAGCTCTCCTTCTCCGCTGCAGCTTCCGCTTTCGCCGTCGCCGTCACTGCCGCCAAGCCAGAGGAAGAAGACGATGAAGCCATTGTTTCTCCGGTGGGAAAGTGACCTAAAAGGGGCGGCGCTGGGGAGCTCTGTGGAGGAAAGGGCGAGGAGGCTCTGTGCGCGCTGGAAGATTGGGAGGAAAGGAACGGCAAGGGACTGGTGGAAAAGGAGAAGAAGGAATCTGAACCCCTTATATCCACCTACCTGCACCAAGAACTGGGAAGGGCCCGCGCGATGATTGCGTCGCCTCGATCTCCACGCACGCATTGAAATGGCACCTCGGTTTCGCGGACCACGGACCCACCAACGGTTGTGCTGATGGCACGCCTGTCCGATGACATGACTTAACCATGCTTGTGTCAGGTGGCGTTAGAGACCAAGTTCCGGCTTAGTTTAAAAGCGAGCTGGAAAATCCGAGTAACCAATTGAAAGGTCCGACTTACTTTTAAGACACGGATCGTATTTTTTGTTGTGAAGTTTTAGGAACCCTTCAAGATTCTGCAAGCCGAAGATCAAGCTAGACGATGATAAAATCCGACTTTGGATCTTGGAGGCCTCCGGGGGCTGTTGTTGGGGATATACTTTCCAGGTATCCTCACAGTTCCTCACTGACCAGGGTGGCCCACTTCGGGTTAGAGCTTTGTTGCACGGGCGGCCCAGTCAGGGAGAGAAGACAGAGTCCAATCTGGCTATGGGAAGGCCCAGAAGACTTACCGACTTAGGCCCATAATGTTACTTGTAGTTCAAGATGTAATCTATAACCAACTCTTAGTCGTAGCCGTATTGATCTCTCTTGTAAACCCTAGGCCGGATATCTATATAAGACGTCCTAGGGAGAGCCTTTAGGGCATCAGATAACACCCAATACTTTAGACCCTCAACTCGCACAGGCGATACCCTTGTAACCCATATTTTGGCTCTACCGTATTACTGGATTGCTCGCAGGGGTAGGATTCGTCCAAAGCCGACGGATTCGAACCTGGGTAAACTTGTGTGCTCACCGTCCCGGAATACCATACGTCTCACACCCCTCTCTTCCGCACGACTCGAGGACCCCCTCATGGCGTACTTGTCCTTAATCCGACGACAGATGGCAAATGGAGAGGTAGCGTCCTGACGACGATCACATCAACTTTTGATCCATTGCTGACCCGCATCCTGACCTCATCCCTTGCTAGTTGTCGCTTGTTCCGTAGCCCCTAACCGAGTTACATATATTAGCAACCGATCTGGTATCAAATACCCAGGTGCTACTGCGAGTACTAGTCAAGTACACATCAATAACATGTATATCACATATACCTTTGTTTGCCTTGCTGGACTTCTTGTCCGCCAAATACTTGGGGTAGTTGCGCTTCCAATGGCCAGTCCCCTTGCAATAGTAGCACTCAGTATCAGACTTAGGGCCAGCCCAGGGTTTCTTTTCAGGCATGGCAATAGACTTGCCACCCTTCCTTCCCTTGTGCTTGCCTTTCTTGTCTTTCTTGAAACCGGTGGTACTATTGATCATCAACACTTGATGTTCTTCCCTAATCTCCACTTCTGTAGTCTTAAGCATTGACAGAAGCTCCGGAAGAGACTTCTTCATGCCCTGCATATTATAGTTCATCACGAAGCTCTTGTAGCTAGGTGGTAGAGATTGGAGAACACGATGTATGCCTAAGTCAATGGGAATCGTTATTCCCAAGGACACAAGCTTATCGGCATACCCAGACATTTTGAGTACGTGCTCACTAACGGAGCTGTTTTCCTCCATCATGCAGCTAAAGAACTTTTCTGTAGCATTATAACTCTCTACGGCAGCATGGGTATCAAAAATCATTTTCAATTCTCCCATGGTATCAAAGGCATTGCCATTTTCGAAACGCTTTCGAAGTTCTGGGTCTAGCCCATACAGTATGCCGCAATGAACTAAGTTGTGGTCCTCCTGACGAGTCACATAGACATTCTTTTCCTCGTCAGGGGCATCAAGAGCTGGTGGGGGGCCTAGCGGCGCATCTAGCACATATTGCTTTTGTGCAGCAGTGAGGAGAATCCTCAAATTCATAGCCCAGTTGGTGAAGTTGCTACCATTCGCAGCAAGTTTCTCTTTCTCCATGAACACATTGAAATTAGAAGCAGGTGGTGCCATCTACAACAGAATTTGTAAAGTTTATCTAGACTAAGTTTATGATAGATTGAGTTCAATTAATCCAAATTACTAATGAACTCCCACTCAAAAACAACATCCCTCGTGCCTTTTTAGTGATTACATGAACCAAATCCACTACACCAAGTCCGATCATGACGTGAGTTGATGTAGCTTCAAAGGCGAGCATCTATATGGGCATCATATCAACCATATGACTCATGCTTAACCTTTCGGTCCGTGTTCCGAGGCCATGTCTGTACATGCTAGGCTCGCCAAGTAAGAACCTTAGTATTCGCGTGTGTAAAACTGTCTTACACCCGTTCCTATGAAAGCGTAGATTCGAGTACACCCGATCATCACGTGATGTCTCGAAACAAGATCCACAGAACGGTGCATACTCAAGGGAGAACACATTTTTATCTTGATATCTAAATGAGGGATCATCTTATAATGCTACCAAAAAGTGCCAAACTAGCAGTATAAGATGCTAATATCTAATGTGTAAAGTGAGATGATATGGTCCATGCATTTGATCTCTATCACTTGCATCATGGTATGATCTCTATCATTCCTTTGTGTGTAAGGCCAAGGTCTATGGAACTTACACGTTGAGTGTGTTGTAAGAGTATCTATCATACATCTACTTACAACAATACCATATCAATACACTAGCCCAGCAACGATCTAAACTAGACGCCTCTAATTTATCAATTGCAAGTTTTACGTGGCTTAGGGCTTTCGGAGATAGAACCGTCCTCACCTACGAACATGAACCACAACGAGGATAACTAAGTTATTAGCAACTCGTTGTAAATCAGATATTGACTATAGTAGGAGAGACAGACACCCGCCAACCACTTATGCAAAACAAGTTGCATGTCAGTCGTGGAACCGGTCTCATGTACGATGACATGTAAGGTTGGTCCGGGCTGCTTCATCCCACTATGCCACCAATATCCAAAATACATAGAAGATGCAATAACATGATCATCATCGCCCACATATCAACATATGTGTACTACCCATGCTAAGCACCTACGCATAGATCAGGCTCTAATACCACTATTGGGTCCGCAACATAGAAAACAAAAAATTTCCTACGATGTGAACTACACGCCAAGATCTATCTACTAGGTACAAAGCAACGGGTGGACATACATCCAACGAGAACTTACCCTCGTAGACAACGAGCTTTGTTAACGAGTAGGAACTCGTGGTTGATGTAGTCGTATACTTTCCGATCTCAAGATCGTGAGGAAGTCCGAGCGCCGCAACTCAGCAGGGCATACGCACTCGCACACACGATCAAGCCACCGAACAACCTCCACCTCCTCGCTCCAACGATCCAGTGGAAGCAGCAACTCCTTCCAGACGAAATGCCACCGGGAACATGTATCTCGCTAATCCGAGACCATGGGGGTATAATTCTAGAGGGGGAGAGAGATCCTTCACAAGGAGGTGTGAGGATGAATGAGGGAATGGGTGGCCTTTTATAGGAGAAGGGGGGTGCCCCCTCTCTCCAGGCCGGCGCATGGGAGGGTGACCCCTCACCTCCCGCATTCATGTGGTGGTAACCCCTCCACATTAAAATGCCTCTTCACATTCCCTTTTAAAGTCTCCACTTTAAATGCATTAAATTTCTCCAAATTTAATGCTCTCTCATTTAATAAAACTCTTTTTATTAAATTTATTCAGAATTTTTTTAATTACTTTAATTAACAAACATTCACATATAGCCCCTTGTAATATTTCAATATCGAAAGCAGAACCACTTTCTGCAATTTCACCCGAAACAATTTCCGGTTTCTATTGAAACAATTCCTGCACCTTGCAATTCTTTCGTATGAAACATATGTGCTCCAAAATGTTGTCCGGTAACTCTTAAGTGTGCCACCCTACGGTTCGCGAATAATGCAGACATGATTGAGACCCTTCTCCAATCAATAATTGGCAGCGGGACCTGGAGATCCGTACTGACTCCTACACATTCAACGATGACTTCTATGATCGTGAGAACCTTTAACGCTTGTAACTAAATCCCTTTGTCTCTCGATATATTACATGTCCGAGATTCGATCATCGATATCTCCATACCTAGTTTGATCTCGTTACCGACATGCACTCTTTTCTTGTTCCCATGATATAACATTCTAGTGATCACATCACTTGCTTGCAAGCTATCTTAATGTGATATCACCGAGAGGGCCTAGAGTATATCTATCCGTCATCTGGATTGACAAATTCCACTCTTGATCCACGAGCCTCAACATAACACCTTCGTAGTACTGAACCCATCTTTATAGTCACCCTGTTACGGTGTGACGTTTGATGTTATCAAGATACTCTTCCGGTGTTAGCAATTAACATGATCTCATGGTCTAAGGATAAATATTACTTCGTATGATGTTATAGCAATATAAACATAATGACTTGATCGTAATGCTATACTTCTGATGAATGTTCATCACATCATTCCACCAATGGTGTGACCTTGTTATTAACAACATCCAATGTCCATGATCAGGAAACCATGATCATCTTGTTAACCAACAAGCTAGTCTATAAGAGAGGCATAACTAGGAACCCTTTTTGTTTATTAAACACACATGTATTGATGTTTCCTGATCAATACAATTCTAGCATGTAAAATAAACATCTATCATATATAAGGAATATATAATAACAACTTTATTATTGCCTCTCAGGGCATATTTCCTTCAGCTGTCATCTAGGAAGGCGCGGGACATCTTCAGTCTTGAGCTGCGTGGCAGCGAGCAGTAGGGTGACCATCTTTTCTGCGGAAGAGGACCTTGGATGTCTTCGAGCTTCTCTGCCAGGTAAGTCTTGGAGGATTTTCTCTCGGGGCATTCTCTGCTGAAGTGACTGGGTAGTCCACACGTGAAGCAGAGGTTCTTCTTCCGTCGTAGCCGAGGTGATGATGTTTCTAGGCTAACATCGGGAGGTTGACAGGCCTTGCCAATGAGGGGATATAATGGGCACTTTATGGGGACATGGTCTTGGCCCTCACAGAGGAAACAAGTGATAAGTCGAGTTGGGCAAACTTTTTGGGAATGGGGTTCTCCGCAGTTGGGGCAGTGCCCGAAGCATCGGTTGGCTTGGTGTCCTTCATCTCCGCAGCGGCTACATGCCTTCTTCAAGCTTCCGGTCTTCATGGCCATCCTGGGGGAGGTCTTGTTGGTGGTAGACGATTTGGTTTGGGTCTGATGCAACGACTTGGGTAAAACACGTAGAAATGAACAATTCAAGCAAGCATAGCAATCAAGGAAGTCATTACATACCAACCAAATCTACACCCGAGGGTGCTAACCGTATTTAGGCATTACAAAACGCATTCAGGGACGATACATGACTCTACCCTATTGCCAAAAGGGGCGAGTATAACAACGTGGGTGATTACTCAGAGGGTGCATCTTTGGAGTCGTGGCTGGCTTCGGGGTCTCCAACTACTGCAGATCCTCTAGGGTTTGCGGGATATTCAGCTCGTCTTCGGTGAAGGTTAGAGGGGTGCCTTCCCATGGTGCAGGGTTGGAGGTTGACTGAGTCGGGGCAGGTGAATGGACGATAGGGTGGTACTCATTGAGGAAGGGGAGTTCGTCATAAGTCCCGGGGTTCTCGTCTTCAGGGGTTGGGGGTACTTCACTGATCAGCTTTCTTGCTAAGAGGGCATTGGTGGCCTGAAGACTTCTTTCGCGCTTACGGAGGAGGTTGATATCCATCTATAGGAGCAGATTCTCGCGTCTGGGCTTGTCGAGATCTTCCTGAGAACGTTGGAGTAGGTATTCCATGTTTTCCAGCTGTTTCCTAATGCAGTAGGTGAGGAAGGACTCAATGGGGAGTCCGTCTTCGTCTCTCTTTCCAAAAAGGTGGTAGGGAGTATCTTTCAACTCATCTTCGTGGATCTTGCAGATGCGCGCCATGATTTGCTGTATGGCTCGCACCACGCCATCTACCTAGTTGCTGTCGAGGAAGGTGAAGATTGTGGGTGCAGTGTCCTCATCGGGGGAAGGAATAACAGCCTTGATGACCCATTCCATCACATTGGTGTTACTATGAGGAAGTTCGGTTCCTTCAACAGTTGGCGCGGGTCTCTTGACTAACTTCAGTAGGTTGTGAAGTTGCTCTTCAAAGGGCCAGAAACTGTCTCCAACAATGATGCGCTCTGAGCGGAAAGAGACCATCTACAGCAGATTGGTGGGATGGGTTAGGTTAGTGACAGTGTGCAGGATTTTAAGCTTAGGAAATCATACTAATTCAAGTAGTTTTTCGAAATAGAGGGGGGGAGAAGACATAAGCACTTTTGCAAATAGTCATCTTTTCTCCCTTGTCTTTTAGAAAATAGGTTTGTCATTTCCTGTCTAACGTCCATGCTAACTAAGGTCTCTTACAGTCAGGATGGCTCTGATACCAGGTCTGTGGGGCCCCCGGATTGTTCATCCGAGAAATCCCTGTTATGCATATTTCCACGTTCCATGATCAGTGAGCCGTGGAGCATAACCGACAGGTACAATTACAACATCCAATACATAACGAAGTTTAAGACTTACATAGGTGCCATTATGGCTACATCATCAACAGCAGCAGAACATCACCAAGCGCAAAGCCCAATCGTGCCTCAACCTACTGGTAGCTGACTGGGAAGATGGCCTAGCTCGCTGGACATCACCTTAAACTCCTGAAAGTCTGGCCAAGTAAATAGCCAGGGACACAACCGTGAGTATGTTTGAATCTACTCACAAACCACCAAGGTAAGTGAACATAGGAAAAGCAAGTATGGCTGTGGCGAGATAGCTTTATCTGGGGTATCTTTTGAAAAGCCTAAACTAGCTTTATGGCATCTCTTGGTTGAAAAAGAGGTTTGAAAACATGCTTTGTTTTATAAATCAAGACATCTCCATACCTTTGTTGAAAACAGTTTTGTAGTAAAACCCTTTTTAAACATCTTCGACCCGACGGGTCAAAACAAAGCTTTTGAACTCGGGTTCCCCCGGAACCTTCGTCCACAAGTACTTGTTTCCCAAACAAGCACAGTTTGGGTACTCCTAGCCAACACCTTTACAACCGTCCTTGACCATGGACACGGCTATTCGAATAGGTTATACTCTACAGAGTTTGCACACTTTACCCACAAGAATCAATACATCCGCCGGGATACAACCACGGCACACTACCATTGTATATGGGGGTCCGGATAATCAAACCTAACTTTTCGCTTGTCTACACTAGCAAAGGCATGCTTTTCCTCTTGGGTTTATCTCCCCGGCAACGCGTATGTGGCTCCCAGCCGTAGTCCTTCCTTCCGTACACGCGCAAACCCAAGCTGTAACTTGGCGTATACCTTAAATTTGGTGACTCCACTTCCTTCCGTACTACCTAAGTCATACCGTCCGCGGGAGACCCAATTGTTGCACCGGACTCCTAATTGTTCAGGATCATTCTTGTCGAGGCAAGCGACAGGCTTTAGATCCTAGATCTGGGACGCCGGCCCAGGATTCCAGGGATTTCTCCCTATAAGCATGGTAGAAGTTGCCTCGGCTAAAGCGGACAAACTACGAGTTAAGCCCCAGCAACCTTGGGTAATATGGTTGCGCGGATAAAAATTGTTCCAGTAAAGGCATAGAAAATCCCATCACATCCTTACTTCTTCTCATCACCATTTCTTTTGTTTAAACTCCCACTGGGAACGATGCCTCTTCCTAGGGTTTTACAAAGCCGTTTTTGAAAGATTTGTAGTGGGGAAAATCCCAAAACAGTTTATTTTCTCAAAACCAGGGTTTCCAAGGAGGTAGGATGCTAACCATCGTACTCTCGGTCTAAAGGGTATAAATGATGGGTTCATCGGGGTGGTGCCTCGAATGACACGAAATAATAACTTGGAGGAGCCAAGTTACTATCGCAGTAATTGTAAAACAAAACTATGCAGGTAGACTATGCAATTTGTAAAGAAGATATAATACAGGTAAAAGAGATTCGGACATATAATAGAGTTCAGGAAATGGTGGCTTGCCTGTGATCGGAAATAATTCCCTGGAATTCTTTAGATGACTAAGAATACCCAATAATAATAATAATAATAATAAGAAAACCCGTTCTTCTCGTCGTCGGACACTCACTCTATCGTCGTTATCGGGTAGACATGCAAGTAGAAAATATCACAATCAATAGAAGGCATACAACATCAAACCATACAGCAACACACATAATAAATACTACCGGACTTGGGAGTTTTGGAGAGGTTGAGTATTAGTGGTGGAATTTACTAAATTGCCACTGTAGGGGTTTCCATTTGGAAGATAGTTGTCTAGGGTAGATACAAGGGACTTGGGTTAGGGTTCTATGGTCAGTAGGTTACCAAAGGGCAAAAGTGATATCCATAGATAGGTCTTTTCAAAACAAAACCATCACAAGTGGTTTCACTTGATTAACACTTTCCTAGAATTAGATAGGCTTTTTATAGTGGATTAATCTCTAGTTTAAAGAAATAATTCACCAGAAAAGTTCTGGAGCTCCAAAAATTATTTCCTTGGATGGTTTGGTAGTACTTGCTGTACTGAACCACCTAGAGTTGGAATCAAGTCAAAAAATTTACCAGAATACCCTCAGGAAATTCCTAAAGACAGTTATGTATAGTTCTTCTCCTTTTTACCAGATTAAAACTAAGGGAGATATCGAGTTGGTTCCAAAGGCAGGAGATAGGTATTTAAAATGCCTTTCTGTAGAAATTGGATTTACCCTTTTTGGAGTAGCCAAACTCCTGGAGGGATTTAATTAGTGAAAATACCCATCATAGAGGTATTTAAATCACTAAAATTCATCCATAGCTCCATAAATTTCGAGCAGCTGGGATTTGGTAGACATGGGTTCTGGTGTGTACTGGGAGGGGGAATCAGGTCCATACCACATTTAGTTAGACCTGGGGCTTTTATTTAAGACAGAAAGTCGTCAGTTTTATTCATTTTCCTAAAGGCAGAATACAGTTCACCTTGGGATGAGACCTGTGCTAGAAAATAGGTATTTCAGATACCCTTCAGTAGGTCCTTGGTTCATCTCAAATGGATGTGGCTAGCTCACAGAGGAATTTATTTAGTGTACTAGATACATGTTAGTAGACTAATTACTAGCAAATATTGGAAATTAATTTGGACATAGGGTTGCCTCTGCATGTTAGAGAAATCACCACAGAACCACCAGAAATTTGGATCTAGTCATTTGACTTGATTTACTATTTTACTTGGATTTAAACCTAGCAGATACTTTTCTAGAATAATGGATTTGCTAAAAGAAAAGAAAAGGGGGTGCAGCAGAGGCTGGGCTGGATCTGGCGAGGAGATGGGCCGCAAGGGGAGATTCAGCCCATGGCGCTCAGCGGGGCGTGCGGGAGCTAGCACTCGAATCTGCCAGGTGGGGCCTGGCGGTCAGTGAGAGGAGGGGACCGAAGGGGTATCGGCCAGATCTGGCCGTTGGATCAAGTCGCGATGGATGACCTAGGGTCGTCGTCTACACGAAACAGGGCGCCGGCGGCGAACCCTAAGCAGCAGCGGAGGAAGGAGGCGGGAGCTCACCAGAGGGCTCGGGGAAGGTCGGCGATGGTGCAGGGCGAGGCGGTCGATGATGGCGAGTAGATCGGTGGGCAGCACGACGGAGGAGGACCACTGGAAGCAGCTCGGGCGATGGCGACGGAGAGCAACCTCACCGGAGCTCACTGCCAACAACGGAGGAGTGGGTCCTGGGCAAAAAGGAAAGCACGGTTAGGTAGAGGAGAGCTAGGGGAGCCCGGGGGCTGACATGCAGAGAAGGAGGAGTAGAGGTGGAGGTGCCTTGCTCGATTTTGTGAGGAGACCGAGGCTCTCCTTCTTCTTTCTCGGGCAGCATAGAGCAAGGGGAGAGGTAGGGCGTGCTGGGGGAGGTGAGTGGGAGTGAGAGGAAGCAAATGAGGCAGGGCGAGCTGGGGAGGGCTGCTGGCCATATATACCAAGAGGAGGGAGTAGATGGGGTAAATTACCAATGTGGACATGGGGGAGGGCAATGCTTGTCAGTGGTTGGTCCAGGGGGAGGTGGAGAGGGGTAGTAGTGACATTTCGCCGTGCTGGACCAGAGAGAGGGGTGGTGGCATCAGTGGTAAATAATTTAGGTTGATCCTTGTAAGAATTGGTGTTAATTCTCCTTCTTTCTACTAATACAAGGGTAAGATGGGTAGAGCTGAGGTGGTGCTAGAGTGATGGTCGACCAAGGATGTGTCTGATGTTGAAGAGGTGCATGGAGAAGGATTGAAAGAGATTTGGAAGTGATTAGAGTGGATGTTTGCTTATAAGGCACTTATTGCTCTAATAGATGGTTGTGAAGGAACTTCAAAAAGTTACATTGGACCAGAGGAGAAAATGGTACTGGTATATAGATGACATAAAGGTAGGCTCCTAGGATTTAATGGAGATTTTCAGAGGAGTTTTAGTCCTCCAAAATCCAATTACTCAAAAGGACAGAAATGATTTCTTGGTGATCATTTGATAAATTTCCATTGGGAAAGGATGGATTTTGGTGTGGAAGAGTCCCAATTGTGAAAACACACTTAGGGGAATTTTACCAAGATTTATTGGGTATTAAAAGTGATTAAAACAATTATTATTCCAATTCAGCCATTTAAGAAAATGGGCAAAAAGAAATAATACAGCTTCTCAAAAATAATTATTTTTCTTATTGAAAGATAGCGTACGATATATGGAACTTACTTGAGCCAAAGGTTGGGGAAGTGGTTTGGTAAAAACCAAACTTTCCTTTATGGAGGGAGTTTTGGAGTTTTTGACTATTTAAGAAATTAAATAGTTTTGGGGCCATAATAATTATGGATAAGTATTTATAAATCTTGGAGATCAAGGTAGGTGAGGTGGACAAGGTGTAGTAAGCATTTGCAACCTTGTGGGAAGGAAATCCAACTAGAAAGGGATGGCAACCCAAGGGTTGATGATCTTGGGTGGTGGTATTTTTATGCCACCAAAACATGCTTGCATCTTGGAGCTCAGAGCTCATCTTGGTGCAAGGGATATATGGATAGGTACACCATGTCATATAGATTACCATGGAAGAAGGAGTTTGAATTAATTGTAATTGAGGTGTTCTAGAAGTGGTGGCAAACTTGGTTGAAAATAAGGCTGCCATGCAAAAAGTGCCATGAAGCCCTGTAAACCATGTGGGTTTAACCAGCACAGAGATCCACTTGGGGAAAGTGTAGTAGGTTCTGGTATACCTATATGTTTAGATCACAACCAAGCAGAGAGTTGGTCCAAAGGAGGTTGGATGCGGGTGTGAGCTTCTAGCAAAGTAGGCATGATGGCTACGTTTTGCAGGAAATGTTATTTTCTTGTCTGCAAAACCATCATGGACAAGTTGGTTGGAGGAGGATATAACCAGGGGCTAATGTGGTCCTTGGTAGTCCTTAGGATGGTTAACAAGATGGTTCAAGTGTGTTTCCAAAAATGCACATGGTTTGAGAAAAGGAGATATTCCAAAAGGTGATGTTGGAACTGTTTCCAGACTTTGAGGAGTTTGACTAGAGTATCAGAGGGAAAGTTCTTGGAGGAGTTGCAAGGTATCAGTGCTTTACTAAAGAGGTGATATGGAAGTGTAGAGTGAGTAGAAGAGATCCATGCTTGATCTTGGTATTCAAGGACTTGGAAACATCTAGAATGGAAATCTTCAGAAAAGATATGGTTGAGGGTTTTAGATGATCACCTAGTGGTTAGGGATCACATCTAGGTTTGTAGTCTTGCTTAGGGGTTGAGGAGTTGGAAACAACTTGATCCTAGTGATGAGCTCCTAGGGTGGCTCATACTACTTCCTAAGCAAACAAGTCAAACAACATATCAAAGTAACTCATCAGACAATAGATCAAGGCAACTAATCTTATACACTAATCAACTATTACTAGGGTTCACCATCAAGCTTAGCTTGGAGGTAAGGTTGGGGCAATTTGAAGAGGTTGAGTTTTGAATAAGATGAGGGTTCTTGGTGTATCTACCAAGAGTAGAATTCAAATGCTTTGAACAAGAGTTTTGGGAAAACTAGAGGTAAGATTAGTTGAGTGTTCTATCTTGAAAACATGAGGAGATTATATTATATTTCTCCATAGTTTTGTTAATGGAAGCTACCAAAAATAGTTTTGGTTACATAGGCATCTTGGCTCATGTTTTGAAATGCCAAAATGTTTGAGAATATGTAAAGTAAGCCAAGATAGTTTTGGTAAATAACTTTTGCCAACTGAGGTTGAGGTAAGGAGTATCCTAAGGTAAACTTCATAAGCACAAGTGCAAACAAACAACAAGCAAGCACTACACTGAAGCACAAGAAAAAGTTTTTGTTCCCCCTGATTTTTGCATTCTGGTCAACTAGTCAGGGTTGCTGAAATTGGGATGTTACAGATCCACCAGCGTCATTGCATGTGTGTTCTTTTTACTAACAACAACTGGAGTCATTGCGTGTGTGTTCTTTTCACATACCACATATGGATCCACTAGTGTCATTGAAATGTGTGTTCTCTTCAGAGACCACACATGGATACACTAGTGTCATTGCATGTGTGTTCTTTTTACTAACAACAACCAGAGTCATTGCATGTGTGTTTTTCACATACCACATATGGATCCACCGGTGTCATTGAAATGTGTGTTCTTCTCATTCACCACAGCTAGAGTAATTGCATGTGTGTTCTCTTCAGAGACCACACATGGATCCACCAATGTCATTGCATGTGTGTTATTTTTACTAACAACAATTGGAGTCATTGCATGACTGTTCTTTTCACATACCACATATGGATCCACCAGTGTCATTGAAATGTGTGTTCTCTTCAGAGACCACACATGGATCCACCAGTGTCATTGCATGTGTGCTCTTTTTACTAACAACAACCATATTCATTGCATGTGTGTTCTTTTCACATACCACATATGGATCCACCAGTGTTATTGTATGTGTGTTCTCTTGAGAGACCACACATGGATCCACCAGTGTTATTGCATGTGTGTTCTTTTTACTAACAACAGCTGGAGTCATTTCATGACTACTCATTTCACATACCACATATGGATCCACAAGTGTCATTGAAATGAGTGTTGTTCTCATTAACCACAGCTAGAGTCCTTGCATGTGTGTTCTCTTTAGATACCAAAAAGGGTTCCACCAGTGTCATTGCATGTGTGTTCTTTTTACTAACTACAACTGGAGACATTGCATGTGTGTTCTTTTCACATGCCACATATGGATCCACCAGTGTCATTGAAATGTCTGTTCTCTTCAGAGACCACACATGGATCCACTAGTGTCATTGCATGTGTGCTCTTTTTACTAACAACAACTAGAGTTACCGCATGTGTGTTCTTTTCACATACCACATATGGATCCACCAGTGTCATTGAAATGTGTGTTCTTCTCATTAACCACAGCTAGAGTCATTGCACGTGTGTTCTGTTTAGAGACCACACATGGATCCACCAATGTCATTGCATGTGTGTTCTTTTTACTAACAACAACTGGAGTCATTGCATGTGTGTGCTGTCACATACCACATATGGATCCACCAGTGTCATTGAAATGTGTGTTCTTCTCATAGACCACATATGGATCCACCAGTGTCATTGCATGTGTGTTCTTTTTACTAACAACAACTGGAGTCATTGCATGTTTGTTCTTTTCACAATCCATCTATGGATCCACCAGTGTCATTGCATGTGTGTTCTTTTCATTAACCACAGCTAGATTCATTACATGAGTGTTATCTTCAGAGACCACACATGGATCCACCAGTGTAATTGCATGTGTGCTCTTTTTACTAACAACAACTGGAGTCATTTTATGGATCTTCTTTTCAATACCACATATGGATCCACCAGTGTCATTGAAATGTCTGTTCTCTTCAGACACCACACATGCATCATTACAATGGATCTTCTTTACTAACAACAACCAGAGTCATTACATGTGTGTTCATTTCACAATCGACCTATGGATCCACCAAGTTCATTGCATGTGTGTTCTTCTCATTAACCACAACTAGAGTCATTGCATGTGCGTTCTCTTCTTATGGGGTTATGCCGAAGGGGGTATGCCCAGCAAGACGTTCCGATTGGGCCGAAGGGCCTACGAGTGCGTCCAAAAGACGGCGACTGGACTACGAAGGAAGGAAAGGCCCAGCAACTGGAAGCCCAGGAGCGTAACAGAAGCCCAGTCGGACTAGGTCAAAGCCTCCGGATCCTTATCTTGTTCGGTGATAACTTGTAAACCCTAGCGATGTGCCTCATCCATAAACCTCCCTAGGGTATCCTAGACACTTACGTTCCATCATACACCCCCTCAAGCGACTCGCTGCCTAGCCGCCGAGCTCGCCAGCCTTGTAACTTGCTCTTCAGAAATTTAATATAGCAGGAGTAGGTCTTTACCCTCCGAGGGGGCAAACCTGGGTAAACCCATGTGCATCCGCCCCCATCTCGCATCGCAGATGGCCGCAAACTCTTCCTCACGAAACACTCAATCGCTGCCAGTGGCAGCGACTGCCGTGGCCATTTCCACAATAGTGGCGCCCACCATGGGGCATAGCGGGACTGGCCTAAGTTCTGCGGCGAGACGCTACTCGCCGATCGATCGGCCGCTCGCCACCGGTCGCATGATCGCCATCGGCGGGATCTTACAGATCCTGCCCAGCAGCTACATCCCGGCGTCACGTCCAGAAACTCACAGCGCGGTGATGCCGGTCGGCTCCATCAACCTCTTTGTCAGCTTCACTAGCGCGATCGACCCAGCTGCAACGGTGATCGTCGTCGGATTGCCGCCACACCGCGATCTACTTTCGGAGGAGCAGGTCCGCTCCATCAAGAGCCTTGTCACCGAGTACGACTTGGCCGCCAGCGATGCGGTCGAGGCTAACGCCGCCACCAACGACGACGCCCTAAACGACGACGTCGACTCCACGACCCCTGCATCGGTCGACAGATCCATCACCGCCACATCACGGGAGGACTCCATCACGCGAGTCTCCAACCCTGAGGACTTCGAGGACCCTTCCAGCCTGGGGATCTTCGACTCCGATTCCGGCTCGGAGTCCCCCGAGGATTTTCGCGCCAGATCCAATCCCTTCAACGCGATCTACATGGCGGGCAGCACGGCCGCCCCGCCAGATCCGTTCGCCACGCCGATCCCGCCGACTGCGACGGCCATGAAGGTGGAGCAAGCCCGCATGCGGCTCGCGGAGGCGCAACGCAACAAACTCGCCGAGCACGAGAAATACCACCTCGAATGAGAGACGGCGCGGGAGCTGTCGCTCTATCACCAGCGCCACATCAGGACCCGCCTGAACTCCAATGTCCAGGGCCGCGTCCTGAACTTCAACGACGAAAGTGACCCCGCACGCTCCGCCGAGCGCGAGAAATACCGCCTCGAACGAGAGACGGCGCGGGAGCTGTCGCTCTATCACCAGCGCCACATCAGGACCCGCCTGAACTCCAATGTCCAGGGCCGTGTCCTGAAATTCAACGACGAAAGCGACCCCGCACCCACCGCCGAGCGCGTATACTCCGAGAACGCGCCACTAGGCGGAAGCAACCCCGCGAGACCACCACCTGGCGCACCGGCGACCGGGGCCTCTCTACCACCCATGGGCCGCACGCCCCCGCCGGACCAACCGTGGATCATCATATCTCCTCACGCCCGTGACGCCAACGGGCTACCATTATACTCCACCCCGATGGACAACGTCATCGCGGCCGACGTCGCGATCGCCAACCTCGACGTCCAAGGCGACGACACGCTACAGATCCAGTACGCCAAGGCCCTACTCATCAGGGCTGTCGAGCAACAAGCCGCGGGAGTCGACCCACGGGGGCGGATGTACTCCCGCTCAGCAGCAAGCATGGCGGCATCAAACGGCCACCCCACCGTGGCCAACGCATTAGTTTGCCCACCACCCCAGCCCCTGGTGAACCAACCACGGGCCACCAATCCCGCGTTGTCAACCAACGAGCCGCGACCGGCGAACAACACGGTCGCCGCCAACGGGCAGCCCCTCGATGCTCGAACGAACATCATCAACAACCAGGCGTGGCAGTCGTGCCAGCCCAACAACCTGCGGCACACCCTCACCAACCGCGGCGACCCAGAACCAAGAGGCTCGCTCAGTCGAGTCGGGCCGCAATGCTTCGGACCCATGATCCACAGGAAAAGTACCCCGCCAACTTCAAGGCCCCCAAGGAGATCGAGAAGTACGACCTGACGTACGACCCCGCTGTCTGGCTGGACACATACCTCATGGCAACGGGAATTGCAGGCCACACTGACCTGCTCGCCGCTTGCTACCTCCCCCTAATGATGGAGGGTGCGACCCGGCAGTGGATCAACACGCTCCCCGCCGACAGCATCGACTCCTGGGAAGAAATGCGGGACGCCTATGTCAGGCACTTCGAGGGCTCCTACACCCACGCCACCACCATAGAGGACCTGGAGCGATGCATCCAGGGACAACGCGAGTCGACTCGCCGTTGGATCCAAAGATGGCAAGAACTGTGGATAAACGCCTCCGGCATCCACCCAGACACGGCGATACACTCCTTCAAAAACGCGTGCCGGTACGAACCCTTGGTCACCAAGATCAAGAGGGTCTACCGGACGCTCGACAACATCTCCGACCTCCTCGAGATCGCCAAGCGCTATGCGGATGAGGACCCCAACCAAGACTCCGACGACGAGTTTGGAGGAAGACGCCGCACTAGCATCCACGACAGTGGGCGCCTATGTGACATGCGCTACAGCAACACCCGCATCACCGGCAAGCGCCACACGGACGGGCGAGTCGACTTCGTTGCCAACACCTGCTACGGCCAGCGCGACTCCAAGAACTACCGCCGCGATGGAGGAAACTACCACAACAGCGGGAACTACCACGCCAACAACACGACAAGGCCGAAATTCGACCCCACCGCCCTGCTCAATCAGCCCTGCATCTACCACGGTAGGGACGGAAAACCCGCCACCCACACCACCGCCGATTGCCACTCTCTCAAAGAGATTGAGAAGGTGAGACGAGTAAGGGAGGACCCCAACAACAACCCGCCTCGGGACAACGGGAATGGCGGCGGCTTTGGCATCGGCTACACACCTTAACTAGGCTCGGCACCAAGCGAGAGAAGAAGGTGCTCGCCCGCGCGGCCGCCGTCAATGCGGTGACGCAGGTCAACATCCCTCGCTTCCTAAACTGGTCCGAGCTGAGGATCACCTGGAGTCGCCAGGACCATGCGCCAAGGATCGAATACCCAGGGCGAGTCGCCCTGGTAGTCAGGCCCAAGGCGGCCGACTACTGGCTGCCCAAGACACTAATGGATGGTGGGAGCTGCATCAACATCTTGTACCTCGACACGTTCAAAAGGCTCCAGCTCCTAGAAGCATCCATTGAGCCAACACTGACGACCTTCCATGGCATCGTCCACGGTTGGAAGGCGTACCCGATCGGGAAAGTGACGCTGCCAGTCACCTTCGGCACTCCAGCAAACTACCGCACGGAGAGGATCGTGTTCGAGCTAGTGAACTTCCGCAACCCCTACCACTGCTTCCTGGGCCGCCAGGCATTCGCAAAATTTATGGCGACCCCACACTAGGCCTGCAACATGATGAAGCTCCCCGGGCCAAGCGGCATCATCACTGTCCACGGCGACCCCGACATGGCCGTGGAATGCGAGGACAAGGGCGCCGAGCTCGCCGACGCCGTCATCGCTGCAGAGACCGACCACGCAGAGGAGCTCGTGAAATACGCGGGCAACATCAACAAGGACGACCCCACCATCCTGAAGAAACCAACCGCCGTGAATTGCACGTTCGAGGCAACCACGCACACCCGCACCGTCGAGCTCGTCCCAGGCGACTCCCGCCAGACGGTCACCATTGGGGCACACATGAGCCCCGCATAGGAAAGCGCGCTCATCGGGTTCCTCCGCGAGAACCATGACATCTTTGCATGGAAGCCATCTGACATGCCAGGTGTCCCGAGGGAACTCGCTGAGCACCAACTCAACGCTAACCTAAAGTGCGACCAGTAAAGCAGTCGCTACGGCCCTTCAATGAAGAGCGTCGTCGAGCAATCGCTGAAGAAGTTTAGCGCCTACTAGCCGCAGGCTTCATCCGGCCAATCAAGTACTCCAAGTGGCTGGCAAACCCAGTCCTGGTTCTAAAAAGGAACAACACATGGAGAATGTGCATTGACTACACCAACCTCAACAGCGCATGCCCGAAGGAGGAGTTCGTCCTACCGCGCATCGATTAGATCATCGACTCGACCGCGGGATCGGAGTCGCTGTGATTTCTCGACGCTTACTCTGGTTATAACCAGATCAAGATGGCGGTCGAAGACGAGGAGAAGACGGCGTTCATTACGCCATTCAGCGCATTCTGCTACACGGCTATGACGTTCGGCCTCAAGAACGCAGGCGCCATGTACCAGAGGTGCATGCAGGAGTGTCTAGCGAGCCAAATTGGCCGCAACATTCACGTCTACATCGACGATGTGGTGGTAAAATCCACCCGCCAGGACGACCTGCTCGCCGACCTAGCCGAAACCTTCGCAAACTTGCGGAGGTACAACATCAAGCTAAACCCCGGAAAATGCACCTTTGATGTCCCCACCAGACAACTCCGCACGACTTGGGAAACCCGAGTGCCTGCGCGATGTCAAGAAGCTGGTAGGGCGAGTCACGGCCCTTAGTCGCTTCATCCCCCGACTAGGCGAGAAGGCAATGCCCCTCTACCGCCTGATGCGTAAGAACCCCACGTTCCAATGGGACGCGGAGGCCGACGACGCACTCAAAGTGCTCAAAGAAGTGCTACTCGCGGTAGCACTACTCGCTGCACCACTCGACAAAGAGCCAATGCTCGTTTACGTCGCAACCTCTACTCGAGTCGTCAGCGTCGTGATGGTCATCGAACGACTGGAAGAGGGCAAGGAGTGCCCCATACAACGCCCCGTCTACTACATCAGCGAAGTCCTAACGGACTCACGACAATGCTACCCGCAATACCAAAAACTAGTGTACGCGGTATTCCGAGCGTAGCGGCGACTCCCACACTACTTCCAAGAGCACCCAATCACGGTGGTCTCCTCCGCGCCCCTGCAGGACATCATACGCAATCGCGAGGCGACCAGGCGAGTCGCCAAGTGGGCCGTTGAAATCGGCGTCCACAACATGAAATACGAGCCCCGCAAAGCGATCAGGTCACAAGCCCTGGCTGATTTCCTTGCAGACTAGGAAGAAGCACAACAGCCACAGAAGCTCTCTACCTCCACTACTGGTCGCTCCATTTCGACGGCTCCAAGAACACCGACGGTGCAGGGGTTGGGGTCATCCTGACCTCCCCCAAAGGAGACAAGGTCTGCTACGTGCTCCACCTCAACTTCAAGCCCTGCACCAACAACATGGCAGAATATGAGGCCCTCCTTCACGGCATGAGAGCCTCCAAGGAGATGAACGTCAACCGCCTACGATGCTATGGTGAATCCGACCTAGTCGCCGGCCAAGTCACCGGGACGTGCGATGCCGCCTCCCCAACAATGATCGCGTACCGCCAAGCTGTCGACCAGTTGGGGGGACACTTCGATGGCTACTCCATCGAATGGATCGACAGGCGCAAAAACGAGGAGGCAGATGCCCTCTCCCGTATCGGATCGACCCGACAAGCGCCACCAGTAGGCGTCTTCCTCGACATCATCCACAAACCATCGGTCAGCCCACCAAAAGAGATCGACGTCGGGATCCCACTGCAACCAGAACCGGCCTTAGTCGCCATGGTTGTGGAACCTAGCAACTGGACAGCACCATACGTCGCCTTCCTAGAACACAAAATCCTACCGAGCAATGGGACAGAGGCGCGAATGATCGTGCGCCGCTGCAAATCCTTCGTCATCATCAACGACGAGCTCCACAAGCGCAGCGTGAACGACGTGTTCCAGCGCTGCGTACAGCCAGAAGAAGGCCGCAAGATCCTCCAGGACATTCACGCCGGCGACTGTGGCCATCACGCCGGCGCCAAGTCGCTAGTCGCCAAGGCCATGTTGCACGGTTTCTACTGGCTCACTGCACACGCAGATGCCACCAACATTGTCCAACGATGCGTCAGGTGCCAGAAGTATGCCAACCAGACGCACCTCCCTGGCTCGGCACTCAAGACCATCCCCATCACGTGGCCATTCGTCGTATGGGGCATGGACATGGTAGGCCCGTTAAAGAAGGCCCCGTCTGGCTTCACTCACCTCCTGGTCGCAGACGACAAGTTCACCAAATGGGTCGAGGCCAAACCGATAAAAAAGTGTGATGGCAAGATGGCCACCAAGTTCCTACGCGAACTCATCTATCGGTACGGCTACCCGCATAGCATTATAACAGACAATGGCACCAACTTTGCCAAGGGGGCCATGGCGGAATTCTGTGAAGAAAACGGCATCCGACTCGACCTCGCATCAGTCGCTCACCTAGAGTCAAATGGTGAAGCAGAACGCGCCAACCAGAGCATCCTCCACGGGCTCAAGCCGCGACTCCAGGTGCCCCTCGAGTGCACCCCAGGATGTTGGGTCGACGAGCTCCCCTCTGTGATATGGGGGATTCGCACCTCCGTCAATCGCTCAACCGGGTTCACACCCTTCTTCATGGTGCATGGCGCCGAGGCCGTAATGCCAACCGACCTGGAGCATGCCTCACCTCGAGTTGCCAACTACGTCGAAACGGCCAACGAGATTGCCCACCAAGACGGCATCGATCAACTCGACAAGGCACGCCACCTGGCTCGCTCCTGCACCACCATATACTAGCAAGGACTCCGCCGCTACCACAGCCGCCGAGTACGAACTCGCACCTTCCAGGAAGGCGACCTGGTCCTGCGACTGGCCCAAGACAAGAAGGGCATGCACAAACTCTCCCCCCATGGGAGGGGCCGTTCGCCATAGGCCGAGTCCTTGGTAATGATGCCTACTACCTCATCGACATACGGGGTGACGGCCAACTGGAGGTCGGGAGACCATGGAATGTAAACCTCCTCAGAAAGTTCTATACTTAGAACCTCACATTGTACTCCATCGGAATATATAATGAAATTCATCCGGATCGCACAAATTGTGTCCACTCGCCATATCCTTGTGCCACTCGCACTCGTATATACTAGCAATACAGTACTTACGGAAGTCAACCTCTGGTCGAGCTACCGGCACGGCCAAGTAGTCGCCTAGCCTGACTGGCCCACCGGGCGAAGACAACTGGTACACGCTTCTCACAGCGACCTATCCCTCCCACCCTCGTGCAAAGTGACTCAAACGGTTAAGTACCACACACGATGACTCCGCAAAACGGAAACCACCACGCGGCTCGGGAACACACCAAGTAAGAGAGCTGCCTGGGACTCGCCAAGCGACTGGCTCTTCGAGCCAGGGGAGGAGACGCGTTACAAACAAGGAACTCACAACCTGCAACTGGAGCATGACCAATATGGTCGGGCACCATGCTCGGGGACTCGCTTATAAGTCAGCCCTACTCGCGCTCGGGGACTCGCCACTCAGAAGACGCGAGGGATAAAAACAACGCATAAACAAAACAATACACAAAAGTATACAATCGAGTTACACCCCATTAAAGGGCGGACGCGCTCGGGGACTCGCTCAATCAAAACAATGCATAAACAAAACACACCACACATTCCTAGTCGCAATACGAGTCGATCGACTCCCCTTGGCATATATTGCAAAAATATCTTACAACATTCACCACTTGGCATACATCACAACTTGGACAATTACATTGTTTACTCCACAGGCCCCGATGAGGAAGCAGCGCCACCCCCCTTGACACAAAAAAAGGCTGCCACGGGTTCGTCGGGTACGTCGTCAGCGACTTCAACAACGATGACCGGAAGGGCTGCTCCGACTTCATGTCGCGATGCTCCGGCTCGGGGTCGCCAAGCGCCAACACCGTCTCCTGGTACGGCAGAAGATCACCCATCGCCAAGACCCGATCGGCGTAAGGGGCGGCCTTCGCGGTCAGCTTCAGCACCTCTGACATATCCACCATGCCGGTCACCGATGGATAGCCACTTGTCACATCATCAAGGTCGAAGTCCTCAGGAAAGTGGGTGATACCCAAGCTCAATGCTGTTGTGGCCCCGTGCCTGAACTCTGAGCACGTCATCCACTCCATGACGGCAGGCACTTCCTCCAGATAGCGCCACACCTCCATAAGCCCCCCAGGAATAACTTCGGTGGGGGACATGCCCTAAAGAGCCGCTTGGACGCACAACGCCGAGGCCGTGGCCACGTTCACCACGGCAGTCACGCACTGCAAGGCATTGTAAGTTTGCACCACCGGGTCGCTTTGGCCTACCACAGCTGCAAAGTCAGGTGTCAGTGAAACTATGAAACCCCCAAATCGGGGACTATACAAACGGGTCAGGCGAGGACAGAGACTCACCAAGGAGTTTGCGGAAGTTCTCCTTGACGTGCTTCTCCAAGGCGGTTTGCTCGTTGTGTAGCCCCACGATGATGGAATCAGTGGCTCTGCGTTCTTCCTTAGCCGCAGCGACGGCAGCCTTCGCTCGCTCCTTCGAAGAAATTGAGACCGCTTTCGCCTCCTCCAAATCCTTGACCAGGGAGGCTATTCGTCAATTCGCCGCGTCTAGCTCGGTGATTGGAACATACCCCTCACGGGCCTTGGAGATCTCAGCCAGGAAACCATCTGCAGGAGAAGCCATCAGCGTACTGTACACTACTAGCTCACACCCGAAAGAGGAGAATAAAGACAAACAGATACTCACCAACAGTTTCCTGAAGCCACTGGTTCGCCTCTTGTGCTTCGCGCAAGTCACGCTCCAAGCGCTCTCTCGCGGCATGCCGATCGGTCGAATCCCTTTGCAATCCCTGCAAACAAACAACTCGCCTCAGCATTTGGCAAAACAACACCCAGTTCCCAGCCGCTGAAATTCAGCGACCAGGAACTCGGGGACTGGAGAAGGAGAAAGAAAATCAATTCCTAGCCACCGAAATTCAGCGACTAGGAATTCGTGGACTGGAGAAGGAGAAAGAAACCAAATTCCTAGCTACCAAAATTCAGCGACTAGGAATTCAGGGACTGGAGAGGAGCAAGAGGTTCAGTTCCCAGCCGCTGAAATTCAGCGACCAGAAACTCGGGGACTGGACATACCTGAATAGCAGCGCCGAGCATCCTGTGAAGTTCTCCGGCGTTAGTCGACGGGATCGTGAAGGAAGTGCGCCCGCGACGGGACCCAATGTCCGCATCCACGATTTCTGGACTCTACGGAGACTGCGTGTCCGCCACACCTGGAAACCCCCTCGCCATGAAACGCGGGAACGTCGCCGACGCTCTGACAGGGGCGCTGGTTGTCGGGACCGGCGCTTCCAGCACGGACGCAGCCAAGGCTGGTTCCGATCGCGTCGCCACCACCTCTTTGGCGACTGGCACAGCAGCTGGCTCCGCGACACTGCCCTTGGTCGCAGCGTCGTCGGCGCCCCCCTTCTGCTTCTTCATGACTTCGGTGGTCGCCACATCTCAAGTGACCTTTCTCTTCTTGGGGAGGTCGCCCTCTCCCGTGGGCCCCCGACCTGCACGAGTCCCCACAATCAATATAACAGCAACACAAAAGAGCAAGGCGAATCAGGATGAAGGAGCAGTACTTACTTAGCAACTGGGAGGACGCGAAGCCCGGTGCTGATGTGGGCGGGCTTGTCCAACTCGGGACCCAACTTACGGGTGAGCCCCCTCTCGAAAACGTCTGAAGCCCACGAAATTGTGGGCTTCCTCGACAATGAAGCTGTAGTCGCCGGGATATCCAGCTCCGACGCGGCCGCCCTTGATGGTTGTGGCAACTTGGACGTCATCGCCTCAGCCACTTCTTGACTTGGAACCCCCGAGGCCGTCAGCGCAATTGCCGCCAGGGGAACCTCTACCACTACCTCCGTGTCCTCGCCCTCCAACCCCTTTGTCGGGACTGCATCCTTTGGGGCCTTGTGCGAGACTTCGGGAGAACCTTCATCATCAGAATTGTCATCCGACTCGAACACCACCGCCGACTTGGACGGCGACGTGGGCCTTTTTGATGGCGACTTGGGCCTGCGTGCACGCTTCAACGGCATGGTAGTACGCCAGGACGTGTGCTCCTGTGCGACCTCGTCGCCTCCGTCATGCTCGTCCAGGCTGTGACTCGCCTCAACTTCACGTTGTTTCTGCATGCGGGTCTTGCGAGCCATAGGCGCTGGGGGAGGAACCTCTTCCTCCTCCCCGTCGTTGTCAGAAGGGTCCCCCTCGGAGTCTTCCTCCAGTTCCTGGGGAACCTCTTCATCGAGCGGAGGGAGTGTCGTGGTGGTGTCACGGCAGATGCCATGGATAGGCTAAAGGTGGGGACTAATACACGCTAGGGGAATCCAGGGAGGGATAGTGAAGTGATTCTCCACACAGTTGTTTGTATAGCTCAGTTACCAAGATTACAAGTGCTCCTAGAGCTGTATTGGCGAGAGGAGGAAGAAGGAGCCCTCTTACTCTCACCCATAGATCACACCTAAAACCCTAGCCAAAAGGGAACAGCAGAAAAACCCACCCCTTCTACTGAAACCCTAGCCCCTCTTTTATAGAGGGAGCTCGGTCTCTGCCTAGGGCATACATGGAAGCATATTCCTAAGAATATGCTTCCCCCCAAAGTAGTAAGCTGACCGGGGTGCTTTTCCCCCGCGTCACACATGCTTTGGCTACGTGAGCCTCTGCGGCGCCCGTGTCAGCCGACATGGGAGTCGTCACCCTTGCCGGCCACGCCCTGGTGGTCCTGTCCGTGCTTGCTTCGCTCAGGTAGTGCGTACCGGGGCTTCTTTTGACCAGCGAGATTCCTTCCTTCTCCTAGAAGCTAGGTGTGACTCGGATCATAGTTGATCTGGCCACACCTGTTCCTGCATATAAGTAAAACATGCACTTCCGACTTACTGCTTAAGTCGGTTGAGACTTAGTTAGGCGAACGCCCCCTGGTTTGGGTTACCCCGTGATTCAGCCTGCCTTGAGGTGACCCGACCAGCATTTGCTTTGGCCTTGCCGAACCTTGGCTAACTCGGCCTTTATACCTCGGCGTGACCCTACCCAGGGGTATCCCCCCAACAGGGAGCCAGCCCTCCAACACCTAAAAAAGATGAGAACCACCACGAGTAAAACACCAAACGAGGAGACTGAAAACTAAAACACGGACGTAGCGATTGGAAAGAGAACTTACTATGGAGGCTTCAGTCTTCACAGGAGTGTACGGGGTGACCCCGACCGCCACACTGGTGAACTCTGCGTCGATGATCTTCTTCAGGGCAGCCTTGTAGTCCTCGGCCTCCCATGACTCCTTGCTGGTTCGGGATGGGTCATGCTTCCCGTTGTATTCATACATCTAGTGCGGCCGAGCCGCCAGCGGAACCAGGCGCCGCCTGAGCCAACAGCTGTAGAGGTTGATCGGAATCAACCCCTGGACCTTCAGCTTCTGGATCTGATCCATCATCTCTGTGATGGCCATCCGCTGGTCTTTGGGAAGCTTCTTCGGCACCAACCGATGGGGATCGCTCCTCTCGGCGACAAACTCGGGAAGAGCCACCTCGCTGGAGGGAGTGGCTTCTTTGACGTAGAACCAGCTGTTCTTCCACTCACTGGCGGCCTTCTTTGGCAGGAGGAGCTTGACGAAATTGGCCTTCGGCTTCAGTTGAAATGTGACTCCACCTGTGGCCAGCATCAAGTCGCTGGACGCCTCGCGCCCGATGCGGCCGTGGAAGAGCTCCAGCCATAGCGGGAAATACGGCCTGCAGCCGAGGTAACATTCGTAGAAGGCGACGAAGATTGCCAGCTGCTTGATGCTGTGCGGACCAAGATCCGATGGCTTGATCGCGTAATACGCGCAGAAGCGGCGGAAAAAGAGTGAGGTGGGGAATCCTAGACCCCTCTCAAAATGACTGGGGAAGCAGATGAACTCGCCGGGTCACGGCTTCGGCTCAGTCTTGGGGGAGGGGGGAACTTGCCAGTTCCCCTTGTGGAGCACTCCGGTGTCCTCAAAAGATCTAAGCTAGGTCGTGGTACACTTGTACTTCCCCCATGAGCCTTTGGGAGGCGCCATCGGGTAGGATGTGGAATCGCACGATGCGGGAAGGACAAGTCGGAAGGACGTAGGCAGGAACATTGAGGGTAGGAAGAACAAATGAGTAAGAATGAAGAATGCGAAGAAGGTCTGCGGAGCTGAAACATCACTCCCCTTATATAGGAAACGCCACCCGCCAAAATCGGGATAGCCGTTACTCACGGTAATTGCGTCGAAGTTACCGTTGGAAATTCCAACGGATAGTTTGACCAAATTTGACGGTCCAACTCATTTATTTCACCCGCTACCCGCCAGTATTTTCCATTCGCCAAGACGACAACTTGGCGGCAGTAACATTCATTGAGACGACGAGTGGAAACATGGGGAAATTCTCCTTGGTTCTAATAGAGTCCATCGCCGACTCGACTGGACGCCCAAATTGAGCTCGCCTACTCCGAACGCCAGAAGGATGCCTACACCTGCATCAACGATGGCCTCGGGGACTACTAATGGCGATATGTCGAAGGGGGTATGCCTAGCAGGACATTTCGATTAGGCCGAAGGGCCTGCAAGTGCGTCCGAAAGACGGCGACTAGACTATGAAGGAAGGAAAGGCCCAGTGACTGGCGACTGGAAGCCCAGGAGCGTAACAGAAGCCCAGTCAGACTAGGTCAATTCCTCCGGATCCTTATCTTGTTCGATGATAACTTGTAAACCCTAGCGAGGTGCCTCATATATAAACCTCCCTAGGGTATCCTAGAGACTTACGTTCCATCATACACCCCCTCAAGCGACTCGCTGCCTAGCCGCCGAGCTCGCCACCCCTGTAACTCGCTCTCTAGAAATTTAATCTAGCAGGAGTAGGTCTTTACCCTCCGGGGGGGGCGAACCTGGGTAAACCACAGATGGCCGCCAACTCTTCCTCACGAAACACTCAATCGCTGCTAGTGGCAGCGACTGCCGTGGCCATTTCCATGACATCTTCAGAGACCACACATGGATCCACCAGTGTAATTGCATGTTTGTTCTTTTTACTAACAACAACTGGAGTCATTGCATGTGTGTTCTTGTCACATACCACATATGGATCCACTACTGTCATTGCATGTGTGTTCTCTTGAGAGACCACACATGGAGCCACCAGTCTCATTGCATGTGTGTTCTTTTTACTAAAAACAACTGGAGTCATTTCATGACTATTCATTTCACATACCACATATGGATCCACCAGTGTCACTGAAATGTGTGTTCTTCTAATTAACCACAGCTAGAGTCATTGCATGTGTGTTCTCTTCAGAGACCACACATGGATCCACCAGTGTCATTGCATGTGTGTTCTTATTACTAACTACAACTTCAATCATTTCATGTGTGTTCTTTTCACATACCACATATGGATCCAGCAGTGTCATTGAAATGTGTTTTCTTCTAATTAACCACAGCTAGAGTCATTGCATGTGTGTTCTCTTCAAAGACCACACATGGATCCACCAGTGTCATTGCATGTGTGTTCTTTTTACTAACTACAACTACAGTCATTTCATGTGTGTTCTTTTCACATACCACATATGGATCCACCAGTGTCATTGAAATGTGTGTTCTCTTCAGAGACCACACATGGATCCACCGATGTCATTGCATGTGTGTTCTTTTCACTAACAACAACTGGAGTCATTGCACATGTGTGCTTTTCACATACCACATGTGGATCCACCAGTATTATTGAAATGTGTGTTCTTCTCATAGACCACACATGGATCCACCGGTGTCATTTCATGTGTGTTCTTTTTACTAACAACAACTGGAGTCATGGCATGTGTGTTCTTTTCACAATCCACCTAGGGATCCACTAGTGTCTTTGCATGTGTGTTCTACTCATTAACCACAGCTAGATTCATTGCATGTGTGTTCTCTTCAGAGACCACACATGGATCCACCAGTGTAATTGCATGTGTGCTCTTTTTACTAACAACAACTAGGGTCATTTTATGGCTATTCTTTTCACATACCACATATGGATCCACCAGTGTCATTGAAATGTATGTTCTCTTCAGAGACCACACATGGATCCACCAGTGTCATTACAAGTGTGTTCTTTTTACAAACAACAACCAGAGTCATTGCATGTGTGTTCTTTTCACAATCCACCTATGGATCCACCAGTGTCATTGAATGTGTGTTCCTCTCATTAACCACAGCTAGAGACATTGCATGTGTGTTCTTTTCACATACCACATATGGATCCACTAGTGTCATTGAAATGTGTGTTCTTTTTACTAAAAACAACTGGAGTCATTGCATGTGTGTTCTTGTCACATACCACATATGGATCCACTAGTGTCATTGCATGTGTGTTCTCTTGAGAGACCACACATGGATCCACCAGTCTCATTGCATATGTTTTCTTTTTACTAACAACAACCAGAGTCATTGCATGACTATTCTTTTCACATACCACATATGGATCCACCAGTGTCATTGAAATGTGTGTTCTTCTAATTAACCACATCTAGAGTCATTGCATGTGTGGTTGATGACCCACAAGTATAGGGGTGTATCGCAGTATTTTCGATAAGTAAGAGTGTCGAACCCAACAAGGAGTAGAAGGTGCTGGCTAGTTGTATGGATCAGGAATTCTCTGCAAATACTTAGCAAATTGATTTTTAGGGGTTTTCTATAAAGCAATTAAACAAAGTACGAGTAAAATAAAATATAGTAGGAATAAATGCAGCAAGTGGCCCAATCCTTTATGCAGCAAAGGACAAGCCGGTTGTATTTCTATAGATGACTAAACGTTCTCGAGGACACATGGGAAGACTGTCAAGTGCTTTCGCTTCATATAGTCGATTAATCTTCTTTAGCTTGCTAAGTGTTGTGTGGGTGAACCTATGCTAATGTACCGCCCCATCCAAGACTAAATACATACTTGTGATTATACCCCTTGCAAACATCCGTAAGTACAAGAAAGTAATTAAGGTAAAACCTAACCACAGCTTTACACTCTAAGACCCTTACGTCCCTTCTGCAATGGTTTCCTAACGGGGGTTCAGGTTTCTGTCACTCCGGCAACCCCTACGATTAGTAGCCAAATACACAATGCATTCCCCTAGGCCCATATAGGTGAAGTGTCATGTAGTCGACGTTCACATGACACCACTAGAAGAAGTACACCACAACTTAAATAACAATCTATTGAATCTTTCTCAACGCAACTCCACTACTAACAACAAGACTTCTCCCATGTCCTCAAGAACAAAACGAACTACTCACAAGACATCATATGGATCATGATCAGAGATGAAATAATGATGTATAACAATCTGAACATAAACAATAATTCAATGGTTCACTCAATAGCATCAACTACAAAGATTAATCAACATCGGGAAAGTTTCCCCTATGAACTATGCAAGTTTCAAAGCAATTGTTACAGCAATATGGAGATGGTGATTAGGGTGCTGATGATGATGATAGTGGTGGTGATGATGATGATCCCGATGAAGTCCAGCTTGATGGTGGTGTTGATGGCGACGATCTCCCCTCTCCGGGAAGGAATTCCCCCGGCAGAAATCTGTCTGCCGGAGAGATCTTTCTCTCTCGGTGTTTTCCGCCCCGCAGAGGCAGCGGAATCTTTCCGTGGTCTGTCCCTGAGTCTTAGGGTTTCGTGGGGATGATATACGCCAGAGGGGAGAGGCTGGAGTGGGCCAGGGCGGCCACACCACTCCCAGGCGCGGCCTAGGCCTGCCGGCCCCATGGGGTGGTGTGGGCCCCCTGTGGCCCACCTCCACTCCATCTTCTGGCATCCTGAGTCTTCTGGAAAAATAGAATTTTCCATATATTTTCCTGGATTTTCTGATCTTCACGAATTTTGCCTCCAAACAGCACCTTTTCCATCAGAATCCTGACTGCAGCGGTCCATGCTCCAAAAGTCATCAACCATGCAAAAATAGATGAAATAACATAAGTATCACCTCTCAATACGAAATATATCAATGAATAATTGTGAATTAAGACATAGAATGGTGATGCAAAATGGACGTATCAACTCCCCCCGAGCTTAGACTTCGCTTGTCCCCAAGCGAAACTGAGCTCAATAAACATGTCCTCAGGTTTATGGAGTGAAGAGTCGATAAAAGAATACGGACAAGAAGCATCACATTCATCAAATACATAGATCATAATAGAGGACAACTCACTATTATATAACTCGACTTGCAATGAGTAAAGGAAGCACAATAAAGATACATAGAGTAAATCATAATTGGTAATGGCAAACTTAGCTCTTGGTCGAAGAATAGTTGATAATTTGCTGGAGTTCACAAATAGCTGGCTTTTCAATGATAGCTTTCAAAGTAGTAAACATCAAGATAAGAGCAATGTGAAAAACAAGGAACACAAGAAACATGAATGCATAAATCATCATATGAATGAATGAATCACAACAACTCAAAATACTTAATGAGATAGAAGGGAATAGGTTTACTGACTCAACTACAAAGTAAAAGAAAGGCCCTTCACAAAGGGAAGCAGGGATTGCAAGTCTCATAAAGAGCTCCCAAAAATTATGATACTTACTAGCTTTCAGCTCTCATTGCCCCTATCATAGGCATCTTTTGGTGGTTAAGGTTAAAGTAACACAACTAAGAGGATATGCTTGACAAGTTATAAGTTGAAATCTCATTCCCCTTTCTTATGAGTACCGATCCTCATGCTACTCAACTTCAGTTACGAGCAAGATCTTGTCATTGTAAATACATGCGTATCATTGAGAACCTCCAACGGGGTACCCCTTGCACATGACACGGAAGCTATCCCATAATCAAAATGACAAGGCAAGCAGACAGTGAGCATCTCAGCGATATTTTTATTTGCTATTTGCATAGGTTTTTATTGAGGATGCTTCATAGAATGCTCACTATAGTTATGCTGCAAGTTTCCACCATGATTAGGCATGGCTTAGGCTAGCGGCCCAGGCGTTTCTCTAACACACATATGAACTCCATGATCTTACAAGTTCCACTTTTATTTCACACCGCCGGGATCCATAAGCAAAAGAACATGATATCAACTAGGTACAAGTACCAATGAAGTGTTGAAAGTGGTCCCCATGATACATGGTTCGGCTAACTTCAACTCATAAAGCGCAAGCATACACGTAACAAAGAAGGACCCAATGGTTCAAGTTTATTAAATGCAAGAAAGTAAACTATGCCATCAAGTTCGTGAGAGCTTTAATCACTAATTTTCGTATAACAAGTTTAATTTGGAAGGTAGATAAAACAAGAATTTACTTGGAATAGCAATAATGCTACTAGGTAGGTATGGTGGACACAAATGGAAAAGGTTTTAGTTTAAGGGAGATGGATGCACGAGAAGAATGCCCTCTCAGTATAGGTTTTTGGCTAGCAAGGCTGGGTAGCAAGTATAAGAGTTGAAGGAAACAAACAAACATACAAGTGATAAAAACAAACATGCAATCTTCCTTGGAAGCACAAAAGATCTTAACTAGAGAATACTAGACTTATGAGAAAATCAAGAAAGAAAGATGATGAAATTATTTTCCTCTAGAGTACTTCTATCTTTTTCTTTTCAACTCTCAAAAATAGTGTGCTACTGACCGAGCCAGCTTTGCCAAAACCAACTAAATTAACTCAATGATCCCAGAGTGCTACCAATACTAACAACAAGATCAATCATATAATCAAAAATTGAAAACTAATATAAGCTATGCAAAAGAGTGAATGATAGAACTTCTCATTAATATTCCATAACGTAAACTCACACCAAGGGATACAAATCTAACGAGAGAGGGGACACTTCCATAATGCAAACCATACTACAAAATAACTCCTCTATTCATGATATGACTCTACTAATAAGGTAAAAAGATAGAAGATAGTGATATGATACCGCGGCACTCCCCCAAGCTTGGAACAAACCAAGGGGATGCCAAACCTGATGACGAATTACTCCTTCGATGGTGGCGGTATCCTCTCAATGAGCTCTCTGATAAGTTTCCCCAAGTCCTCAATCTCAAAGGTGAGATTACGAATAAGGTGCGAGTTTTGCTCAATGCGGCTCATGATCATGTCGGGTTGAGAATTCCAGCTGTTGCTATTCTTTCCCCACTCTTCCTCCTTGAAATCTTCTTTTCCTGCATGGCTAGAACGAGGAAAATCCCAATTGGAGGGTAATTTCTCCTTGGGCATATTCTGGTATTGATGCTGATGGATTAGGGTATGGAAAAGATTCTTGGTGCGTGGAGAAGGTGTCCGTGGTGCCAAGCAGTGACGCGGAGGCTTCCCACCAGTTGACATCCGTGTAGTCCTTCTGATCCTGGTAGGGTTTGCCACCACTCCAATGCTTGCAACTTTAGTGCCGGTATGCGGGTGTTGGCCTTGCTCCTCTTCATCTTCACTCTTGATCTCCTTCTCCTTCTCGGGGTCTTGGAGGTCTTCCTCCATAGGTTCCTTCCCTTTATCCTTGGCGGACACCATTGTGCTTCAAGGCTTCAAGAATAGTTCCTGGCAGAAACAGATCGAAACAAAAACACGACGAAAACACGATATACGGACCTTGGGGAATCCGGGGGGTTATATATTACGAAGTTTCATATCAAAAGGAAGGTACTGGGAGAAAACGGGTCGGAGGCGGAGTCCTGGGTGGCCTCACCACCTGGTGGCGCGACCAGGGGTGGGCCCGCGCCATGGGGTGGTGTGGGCCACCTTGGCTCCATTTCCGCCCCTTTTTCTCTTCGTAGCTGTCCATATTAACTGAAAACTGTAAAAATATAGTTGGAATGTGTTTTCGCGGAACTTTTCTTACCAGAACTGTTACCTAGTTGGAAACGGACTCTACAGGTCTCTGAATTTGGTATCTAGTAGATTCTTCCGGAGTCATCACTTGAATAATATCGATATCTTTATCTTCATATACTTATTACTTGAGTCATAAAACCCTTCTCTTCCTTATTACACCATTATCTCCACTTCCTGGAAATTTCTTTCACACAAAACTTCACACCATTCTCATTAGCAACATTAGTAACCATGAAGTGATAAAACCTTTTGAGTCCAACTTCAACTGAAAACCATCAAAACATAAGCTACTGTAGCAAATCCTTTTGAAAACCCAAAAAGAATTCAAAAAGGAAATCGAATAAAGAAGCAAATGCAAGAGTGGCAAAATCTGTCAAAACAGACCAGCAGGTAAAGATCAATTTTTTCGAAAATCTTCTGTTGCTCAAATCAAAAAGTGCAAAACTAACGAAAGTTAAATAACAACCTGGGTCTGTAGCACAAAATATTATAGCTCAATCCGACATACAGAGATCTCTCACAAATTTTTCGGTGAAGCACAAAAATCTGTTTCGGGACAGCAACTTCCCCAAATATTACTTCTCTCTCATTAGAGGTTGATCTTGACTCAAAAATCAAACAAAACGGATAAGGAGCGGTTATTACCGAAGTAATAACTTCCAAGACTCAAAGAAACAAAAACAAACTAAAGGCAAAAACAAATTGGGTTGTCTCCCATAAAGCTCTTTCTTTATAGCCATTAAGATGGGCATGATAATTTTGAAGAAGCTCTCATAGGGATATGAATTGAAGTGAAAGAGAGCATTAAGAAGCAAAAACACACACATTTAAGTCTAACCCACTTCCTATGGAAGGGAATTTTGTAAAAAACAAGTTGTTGAAACCAGAAGCAACTTGCATAAGAAGGCAAAAGATGTGCAACATAAAAACTTTTAGCATAAAACGAGGAAACTTGATAGTATTGAGATACATAAGAACACTTTTCCCTCTCTCATAGTAGCTTTCAGTATCATTCATAAACTTAACAATATAGCTACCACAAGGACCATCATAGCAATGATTACTTATTCTAACAGAAAACACAGGGATACTAGCTCTCATAACACTACTTTGTGAAACAATATTAGAGGTATCCTTACAAAGGATAGGGTGTCCCTCCTTTTCATATTTAGAAACAAAGTCTTTCACATTTGTTTACCAGGTTCAACAGCTTTTTTCGTACTTTCATTAACCATACTAGCTATCATAGAATGTTCCTTTACCTTAACTGGGAAAGGCATTTTCTCAATATAAGGTTTGGGTAAGACATGATTAGCAGTATAAACTTCAGTATTTCTTGCAGGAACACTCTTAGCAATATCTTTATAAGGTTAATGATACTTATTCCACTTCTTTTTAGGCACTTCAATATAAGAAGCAAAAGCGTTAAAATAAGAAGCAATAGCTTGAGAGTCTAGACCATAAGCATTTTTAATACTTTGAAAGTCATCAGCTCCCATAAAAGATTCAATGCATTCATAATCATAATTTATACCTGACTTTCTACCTTTGTCATTCTCCCAAGCTTCAGCATTGTCTTGAATTCGGTCCAGAAGGTCCCATTTAGCTTCTTCTTCCATACGAGTGAATGATCCAGCACAAGAAGCATCCAATAAATCTTTATCATGTAGAGGGAGCCTTGCATAAAAGTTGTTGATAATAATATTGTTGGGGATCTCATGAATGGGACATTTGAGCATTAGTAACTTCAATCTCCCCCAAGCTTGAGTTGTACTCTCTCCATCAAGAGGCCAAAAGTTGTATATTTGATTCTGATCTTTATGAATTTCACTAGGAGGATAAAACTTTGAATAAAAGAGAGGCACTATTTCCTCCCATTCCAGAGTTGGACCATTCTTCAGTAGCTTATACCATTCCTCAGCTCTTCCTTTCAACGATAACGAGAATAACTTCTTATTAACTTGATCTATAGTAATACCTGCACACTTGAACAACCCGCATAATTCGTGTATAAAGAGTAAATGATCACCGGGATGGACAGTTCCATCCCCAACATAGTAGTTATCCATAACATGATCAATAATTCTTTTAGGTATTTTGAAAACATCTTTCTTAGCAGGTGGTGGCTTATCTACTACCTTAGCAGTGGTAGTAGCATTACCAAATAAGAAACTCAGCGAATTATCCATAACGAAAATAAAGCAACTACCAGAAGTACAATACTCACAGTAGAAGTTTCCTTTACCAGTTCCACTCTCCAATAGCGCTTCACTCCCCGGCAACGGCGCTAGAAAATAGTCTTGATGACCCACAAGTATAGGGGGTGTATCGCAGTATTTTCGATAAGTAAGAGTGTCGAACCCAACGAGGAGCAGAAGGTGCTGGCTAGTGGTATGGATCAGGAATTCTCTGCAAATTCTTAGCAAACGGATTTTTAGGGGTTTTTGATAAAGCAAGTAAACAAAGTACGAGTAAAATAAAAGACAGTAGGAATAAATGCAGCAAGTGGCCCAATCCTTTATGCAGCAAAGGACAAGCTGGTTGTATTTCTATAGATGACTAAACGTTCTCGAGGACACATGGAAAGACTATCAAGTGCTTTCACTTCATATAGTCGATTAATCTTCTTTAGCTTGCTAAGTGTTGTGTGGGTGAACCTGTGCTAATGTACCGCCCCATCCAAGACTAAATACATACTTGTGATTATACCCCTTGCAAACATCCGTAAGTACAAGAAAGTAATTAAGGTAAAACCTAACCACAGCTTTAAACTCTAAGACCCTTACGTCCCTTGTGCAATGGTTTCCTAATGGGTGTTCAGGTTTCTGTCACTCCGGCAACCCCTACGATTAGTAGCCAAATACACAATGCATTCCCCTAGGCCCATATAGGTGAAGTGTCATGTAGTCGACGTTCACATGACACCACTAGAAGAAGTACACCACGACTTAAATAACAATCTATTGAATCTTTCTCAACACAAATCCACTACTAACAACAAGACGTCTCCCATGTCCTCAAGAACAAAACGAACTACTCACAAGACATCATATGGATCATGATCAGAGATGAAATAATGACGATAACAATTTGAACATAAACAATAATTCAATGGTTGACTCAATAGCATCAACTACAAAGAGTAATCAACACCGGGAAAGTTTCCCCTATGAACTATGCAAGTTTCAACGCAATTGTTACAGCGATATGGAGATCGTGATGAGGGTGCTGATGATGATGATGGTGGTGATAATGATGATCCCGATGAAGTCCATCTTGATGGTGGTGTTGATGGCGATGATCTCCCCTCTCCGGGAAGGAATTCCCCCAGCAGAAATCTGTCTGCTGGAGAGATCTTTCTCTCTCGGTGTTTTCCGCCCCGCAGAGGCGGCGGAATCTTTCTTTGGTCCCTCCCCGAGTCCTAGGGTTTTGTGGGGATGATATACGCCAGAGGGCAGAGGCTGGAGTGGGCTAGGGCGGCCACACCACTCCCAGGCGTGGCCTAGGCCTGCCCGCGCCATGGTGTGGAGTGGGCCCCCTGTGGCCCACATCCACTCCATCTTCTGGCAACCTGAGTCTTCTGGAAAAATAGAATTTTCCATATATTTTCCTGGATTTTCTGATCTTCGTGAATTTTGCGTCCAAACAGCACCTTTTCCATCAGAATCTTGACTACAGCGGTCCATGCTCCAAAAGTCATCAACCATGCAAAAATAGATGAAATAACATAAGTATCACCTCTCAATATGAAATATATCAATGAATAATAGTGAATTAAGACATAGAATGGTGATGCAAAATGGACGTATCAGTGTTCTCTTCAGAGACCACACATGGATCCACCAGTGTCATTGCATGTGTGTTCTTTTTACTAACAACAACTGGAGTCATTGCATGTGTGTTCTTTTCACATACCACATATGGAGCCACAAGTGGCATTGAAATGTGTGTTCTCTTCAGAGACCACACATGGATCCACCAGTGTCATTGCATGTGTGTTCTTTTTAGTAACAACAAGTAGAGTCATTGCATGTGTGTTCTTTTCACATACCACATATGGATCCACCAGTGTCATTGCATGTGTGTTCTCTTCAGAGAACACACATGGATCCACCGGTGTCATAGCATGTGTTCTTTTTACTAACAACAACTGTTCTAATTTCATGACTATTCTTTTCACATACCACATATGGATCCACCAGTGTCACTGAAATGTGTGTTATTCTCATTAACCACAGCTAGAGTCATTGCATGTGTGTTCTCTTCAGAGATCACACATGGATCCACCAGTGTCATTGCATGAGTGTTCTTTTTACTAACAACAACTGGAGTCATTGCATGTGTGTTCTTTTCACATACCACATATGGATCCACCAGTGTCATTGAAATGTGTGTTCTCTTCAGAGACCACATATGGATCCACCAGTGTTATTGAAATGTGTGTTCTCTTTAGAGACCACACATGGATCCACCAGTGTCATTGCATGTGTGCTCTTTTTACTAACAACAACTAGAGTCATTCCATGTGTGTTCTTTTCACATACCAAATATGGATCCACCGGTGTCATTAAAATGTGTGTTCTCTTCAGAGACTACAAATGGATCCACCAGTGCCATTGCATGTGTGTTCTTTTTACTAACAACAACTTGAGTCATTTCATGACTATTATTTTCATATAACACATACGGATCCACCAGTGTCATTGAAATGTGTGTTCTTCTCATTAACCACTGATAGAGTCATTGCATGTGTGTTCTCTTGAGAGACCACACATGGATCCACCAGTGTCATTGCATGTGTGTTCTTTTTACTAACAACTACTGGAGTCATTGCATGTGTGTTCTTTTCACATACCACATACGGATCCACTAGTGTCATTGAAATGTATGTTCTCTTCAGAGACCATACATGGATCCACCAGTGTCATTCCATGTGTGTTCTTTTTACTAACAACTAGAGTCATTGCATGTGTGTTCTTTTCACATACCACATATGGATCCACCAGTGTCATAGCATGTGTGTTCTATTCAGAGACCACACATGGATCCACCAGTGTCATTGCATGTGTGTTCTTTTTAGTACCAACAACTAGAGTTATTGCATGTGTGTTCTTTTCACATACCACATATGGATCCACCGGTGTCATTAAAATGTATGTTCTTCTCATTAACCACAACTAGAGTTATTGCATGTGTGTTATCTTCAGAGACCACACATGGATCCACCAATGTCATTGCATGTGTGTTATTTTTACTAACAACAACTGGAGTCATTGCATGACTGTCCTTTTCACATACCACATAAGGATCCACCAGTGTCATTGAAATGTGTGTTCTCTTTAGAGACCACACATGGATCCACTAGTGTCATTGCATGTGTGCTCTTTTTACTAACAACAACTAGAGTCATAGCATGTGTGTTCTTTTTACTAAAAACAACCAGAGTCATTGTATGTGTGTTCTCTTCAGAGACCACACATGGATCCACCAGTGTCATTGCATGTGTGTTCGTTTTACAAACAACAACTGGAGTCATTGCATGTGTGTTCTTTTCACATACCACATATGGATCCACCAATGTCATTGCATGTGTGTTCTTTTCACAATCCACCGATGGATCCACCAGTGTCATTGCATGTGTGCTCTTTTTACTAACAACAACCAGATTCATTGCATGTGTGTTCTCTTCAGAGACCACACATGGTCTACCAGTGTCATTGCATGTGCGTTCTTTTTAATAACAACAACTAGAGTCATTTCATGACTATTATTTTCACATAGCACATATGGATCCACCAGTGTCATTTAAATGTGTGTTCTCTTCAGAGACCACACATGGACCCACCAGTGTCATTGCGTGTGTGCTCTTTTTACTAACAACAACTGGAGTCATTGCATGTGTCTTCTTTTCACATACCACAAATGGATCCACCATTGTCATTGAAATGTGTGTTCTTCTCATGAACCATAGCTAGAGTCATTGCATGTGTGTTCTCTTCAGAGACCACACATGGATCCACCAGTGTCATTGCATGTGTGTTCTTTTTACTAACAACAACCAGAGTCATTGCATGTGTGTTCTTTTCACAAGCCACGTATGGATCCACTAGTGTCATTGCATGTGTGCTCTTTTTACTAACAACAACAAGAGTCATTGCATGTGTGTTCTCTTCAAAGGCCACCCATGGATCCACTAGTGTCATTGCATGTGTGTTCTTTTTACTAAAAACAACTAGAGTCATTTCATGACTATTCTTTTCACATACCACATAAGGATCCACCAGTGTCATTGCATGTGTCTTCTCTTCAGAGACCACACATGGATCCACCAGTGTCATTGCATGTGTGCTCTTTTTACTAACAACAACCAGAGTCATTGCATGTGTGTTCTTTTCACATACCACATATGGATCCACCAGTGTCATTGCATGTGTGTTCTTCTCATTAACCACAACTAGAGTCATTGCATGTGTGTTCTCTTCAGAGACCACAGATGGATCCACCAGTGTCATTGAAATGTGTACTATTTTCAACTACAACCGTTGGCCATAAACAATCGGGATGCAGAGCTAACCAGCAACCGCTCTGGGCTTCTAGAAGACCCGATCCCCGATTGTTAGGCGCCGTTAGATCGGGGTGCGTGGACGATAAGGATGTCCTTCGCGATTGTAATCCGCAAGAAGTCTATTCTGCGAACTGATTGGCAGTGGCAACGCCGCTGGGCCTACGTCCTTGCCCTTATCCCCTTATCCTCGGGGCCGAAGCTCAGATCGTGTTCCTTCATCGCCATGGAGAGGGAGAGGCGAAACTGAGCTTGCACGAGGCACAGATGTTCGCCCACTACGACATACTCGCCCCGCCGTTCGCGAGGCTTCTGGCCGGCTTCGAGCTCAGCTACGCCGGGGTTCCTGTCGGGCCGCTCTTGCGCAGCAATGTGTTGGCGAGGCAGATCGAGGAGCGCCACCGCTAGCTGTCGGAGCGGAAGAGGGCAATGGCACGGTACTAGTGCACGAGCACGTACTGGCGAAAGATGTTCAAGAAGGAGCAGGCTGTGTTGATTGAGCTATGCGGAACCCACCGGTGGGGGATCCACCCGGATCTACACAACCCCGAAGGGAGGCAGCGCTTCTAGGCAGTGCCTGGACGTACGACCTCCACCGTTATCGATGCAGCGTGCCGTGAAGAATCCATGAGGAGGAGGAACGCTGCCGGGAACATCGGCATCGATTTCGACGCGGAGGAGGCTGGCGGCGACGCAGACAACGTCGTCAATGATGGAGACTGCGGGAGCATCATAGTCAATTAGGGCCACTTAAGCATAAATTAAAACTATGTACGGTATCTTAATGCGCTCTTTGGATCTGGGTCACTTGAGTCATGGTCGATTATCGTCATAATCTATATATGTTGGCCATGTTTTAGTTTTCTTTGTCTTTGAAACTCGTCCGATCCTAAAAATAAAGTTCGCGCATTCCTGGCATATCTGATGGGACAATACGCTGGCTCTGCTCCCAGCACTTGATGGCACAGCCATAATTTGGAGTGCGCTAGAGGAGAAGGGATCGAGCGTGTTGTACTAGTGTACTACTCCTATCCAGATATAACTGACTTCCAAACATTTCTGGATACATGTTTTAGGTTTCTCTGTCTTTCAAACTAATCAAAAGTCAGCAAATTCTAAACAAACAAAGTCATTGCGTTCACATCTGATGGGACAATACGCCGAATCCGCTACTTGATGGCACAACCATAATTCTGGAGTGCGCCAGAGGAGATGGGAATGCAAGGGAGATGGGAACTAGTAGCCGCGTCTAAACGCAGGTAAAAAATTAATGTAATAATATTTAAAAAATAGTAATCTGGTCCACATGACCCCATCACAGACACGTTGCACGTGCCAGATATAAATAAAGACAACACGACTAGTTTAGTTTCGATGATATAATTCAACATACGACGTTACTGTGCCCGCATCTTTCTGCTCCTCTTATTAGTATGCTAGCCCACGCTGCATTAAGCATCGGTTGATGAGGATAAAAAAATGATAAAATGGCACATAAAACAATTTTTAAGCTTACCTTTCATCCAGAGAATCGTACAAATATGAAATTTCCAGGGATTTATTATTTCTCCTACAGTTAGCCGAAAGATCCTCAAGAACATCCTCAATCACCCCTGCAACTTCTTCATATTCTAATACACCTCCAATATTTTCTCTTTCCTCCCCGTTCCGCTTACCCTTTTGTTTCTTTTCACACCCTTTTCTCGCCGGCACCTCCACTTCTTCATAAATTGGCTACTTACGTACGTTTTCCTCCGAGTGCTCATCACCGTCTTCGCGCTGCTCTTCCTCCAGTTCTGGCTGAGAAGCCTCATTTTCTGCCATCGGGGTGTGAACAGGGACAATATAATGTGTAATTGGGTTTTTGCACAACCTCTTGATATGGCCGAATCCACCACAACTTTTGCATTTCCTTTTCCTAGCTCCCAGCCTTGAACCTTTATCGGTGGAGGCTTCGATCCTTAGCTTTCTAGGCCTCCCAGGTGGCCTCCTAAGAACTGGTGGTTGAAGTTTGAACCCTAGATCGACAATCTCCAAATCATTTTCATTGGCCATAGGTGGTATGTTTTCTGCATATATAAGTTGCAGCAAACTTGTCCACGGAGAAATAGTTGTCGACATAGTTCTCTATTTCAGCTCCGCTACCTCTAAGCTTTAAGATAAAGTAAATTGCATGGTGACATGGTAGACCACTAATCTGCCCTGCCTGCATGAACAAGTCTTGTTTCCAATGTCTACAGTGTACCTCCGTTCACTTCCACACTTGTATTCTGCATAAACCTCAGCCAATGTTCTGGAACTTCTGACCATCCTCATCTTTATCATTCTCATTGCCCTGGTTCTTGCATTCAGTAACATAACCACCTTTGGAACTATTTTATGGCCTAAAAAATTTCTTGCACAAATTCTTTGCCTTAAATCGATCTTCACCATTATGCACTGTCTTATTGCATCCAACAAAATAACAATTCCAAGTGTCTTCATGCCCGGAATCTTATCATTGAAACTCTCTGCCAAATTATTGCAAACAAAATCCACCTTGCTTAACTCACCAAACTTGCTTCTGGCCCATAGCTTGATGTGATGTTCTTCAAGGTATTTTTTCACCTTTGGCACTACATACATGTTCTACAAGTAAGTAGAATGCGTGCTTGGGATGTATGTGTATGCTGATCGCCACAAGTCCTCTTCAAAGATCTTTCCTTTGAACTTCTTCGTGAAGTTAGTAGCGAGGTGCCGCATGCATTCCCTATGCTCAACCCCAGGAAACACAGCATCAACAGCATTCTCAAGACCCTCGCATGCACTGGTGTGTATCACCAAGCCTTCAGGGTGACCAATTACTTCCCATAGTCTCTGCATCAACCATGTCCAGCTTTCATTTGATTCACCCTCAAGAACAGCGTAAGCTATGGGTAGAAGCCAATTATGCGCGTCCAAAGCACAAGCAGAAGCAACATGTCCCCTGAACTTCCCTGTTAAAGAAGTTGCGCCTATTGCCAAGTATGGCCTGCAGTCGTCTAGGAACCCCTTCCAGCATGCCTTTAGGCAGACAAAACATCTCCTGAAGCATATCTTATCTGCCTGCTTATACCTGACCCCCCTCGAGACCTTTTCTCTTCCTTTCACAACCTCGTAATCAATGTCAACAACACTACTAGGTGATATTTTCTCTACCTGAGCTTTAAAACTATACAACATATGAAAATTGTCATTCCACTTTCCTTGAATGAAGTCTAGAGCCATCTCCTTCCCATCAAAGACTCTGTGGTAAGGAATTAGAACGTTAAACTTTTTGCTAATCTTTGCTCGGAGTTCAGCAGGTCCAATTTTATGATCCTGCCTCACCCAGTCAAGTACAGTAGCAGCAATCCACTTGGTAGTCGCCGGTCTAATTTTATCACTTAAAGAAGTATTAGGGCAGTTGTGTTTCTTTGTGTTTACTTTGATATGCATCCGATAAGAATCCAAATAATTCAGAGCTAGTTATTAGTAGAATCAATATGAGAAAGACGGAAACTAAATGTAGCTATTGCAACCTGAAATGGGTGTCCACCCCGCATTGGAGATGCATGTAATCTCCATTTACACACATTACTTTCCCTAAATTGCACCCTAAATCTCTTTTGGTCGCTCTTTTCAATGATAAATTCGAACCCAACTCTGATTGCATAGGTTGCAACTGCATATCTGCAGTCCTCCACATTATCAAAGACAGTCCCCTAATCAATTGTAGGATTGTCCCTATCAAAGTGTATCACTGGCGTGTCCTCGTCTTCGTCGTCGTATCTACATCCCATTTCCACATCTTCACATTCCTCTTCCTCATCAGTCCCATAGTCAGCCTCAAAGTTCGAATCAACCAATCCCTACTCTCCATCCTATCAGGGCCAGCAACCATGTCTGGATATGCTTTCTAATCATGATCCACACCGCCACACATTTCAGTGCCTTCATGCTTGCTTGACAAAGCATCATGCTCAAGGACAAGCTGTACTGACATCCTACGGTTACCAACACAAATCCTTGCCATCACCACGGGACTAGAAATACTAATTGGGGTATGCAGAAAAGGAATCACAGTTCTTACCCTTCAATGTGGACGCACGGCACCTTCTCCGGGCCCCATACCTCCAAAGCTCTGCACCCCGCTTCCTCTCCCCCTGTTTTGTTGTCCTCTGTGCTCTCCAGACTTGAAGGAGATTTCGTGCTCTCCAGCCGCGTAGGACCCATCTCCGTGTTCTCAAGCCTCGCAGGATCCATCTCCGAGCGGGATCCGGATCACCAACGTCGTTGGGCCCCTAACCCAACGGCCAACTCTCGGTTTTTTGTGACCACTAGGCGTAGAGCGTGAGCGAAGCGTACAGAGCAAAGACCACCGAGGCGTGGCCGACAAGGGTGACGATGCAAATGTTAGATGACGCGGGAGCTGCAGAGGCTCATGTAGCCTCTCCATGGGTGACGCGGGGGAAAAGAGACCCGGTCGGTTTGCTATTTTGGGAAGAGGCATATTCCCTGGGATATGCCTCCACGTATGCCCTAAGTGGAGACCTAGTGGCTCCTATATAAGGAAGGCTAGGGCTTCTGTAGAAGGGGTTGATCTCGATTAGGTTGGTTTGGCTAGTTGTCTGCTAGAGAGCTGAGTTTGGCTTGTGGTGAGAGTAAGAGAGTTCTTCTTCCTCCTCTCCCCAATACAGCTCGAGGAGCACTTGTAAACCTTGGGAGCGAACTGAATACAGAGCTAATGTGTGTGGAATCACCATACTATCCCTCCCTGGATTCCCCTAGTGCATTTAGTCCCCACATTTAGCCTATCCATGGCATCTGTCGTGACACCACCACGACAGTTGGCGCCCATCGTGGGGCTAGCGGCGCTAGTAGGGGTAAAGATCCGGACGGGAAACCTCATCGGCACCGGCGAACGCATCGTCTCCAGGCTCGTTCAGCGCTTTGGAGCATTGGACTTCGTCAGCGACAATGCTGGCTCCTTCAGCACACGTCCTCTTCCGCGCAACAGCCTCTTCGTCAAGCTCGGCGCACACAAGGTCTACGTTGCTATCGATGTGTCATGTGTTCACCCGCGGCACGTCGTCGAAGGAGGCAAGCCATCCCTTAGTGTGGTTCATGGGGTGCGTATCACTAGCTCCCCGAATCGTGCAAAAGTGATGATGACTGCGCCAGCTGTAGGCGCAAGCAAAGATCCGGCACCAGATCCGGAGGTAACACCTATGGCACCAAGGAAAAGTAGAGGACCTCCGCTAGAGAGGCCTGAGAATGTGCTGCAGTAGGCGATGGATAGCTTGGCAAACCTAGTAGCAGCAGCAGTAGATCTGGCTCAGGCACAGGCCGAGCTGGAGGAGACTAGGCAAAAAATACTAGAGGGTGCGAAAAAGATAGCCGCGGCTCAGCAGTCATTGAACATGACGCTGCGTGAGTACGCAAAGGCAAATAAAGTAGATGCTGTAAGAGTGAAGGGGAGAAATCTCGTGAGTGAAATGAACAGAGAAGGTGATACTAGGATTGAGGAATCAGAGAACTGTTTGTCCGTGGGGCTGCTGAAGTACACTACCCCGGCAAAGAACCTCAGGGCAGCAGATGCAGCAGCATCCGAGTTAGAAGGTCTGACGGGTGAAGCCCATCAAAGACAGCAGGATAGAGTCAATGAGTTGGTTCGGATCGCGAACAGGAAAAATGAGGAATTGCTTAGAGCTAACTCGGAGAGAGATGGGGCCTCCAAGATTGTTCATTCGGTGGTGGGTAACCCGGAGAAATCTACTGGGGCCGCTTCGTCTCCTCACGGTGGTCCTAGGAGAGAAGAGGTCGTAACTTCGGCCAGGAGGAATAAGCAGATAGTCCCATATGACCTGGCAAGGGCAGGGAAAGGAAAAGAAGTGCAGAGGAATGAGGATCGAAGGAGTGTGAGCCAAGGTGAAGCTGGCCGAGGTAACCGCGACCAAGGCAATGCCGGTCAAGGAAATGCTGTAAATGGCAATGCCGGATAGTGTAATTTGGTAGGTGCAGGTCAACCGCAGCAGCGGAATATACCAAGGCAAGAGCAAAGTGTCGGCCGAGATATGCAACAAAAAGGTGCTCTACGAGAGCAGGACCGATATAATGATGGTGATTCGGAAATGGTGAACGTAGGATACCCAAGGCCGGACTATCATGTGATAGGATCAAGGTTGGGAGGTAGAGATTTGATGCCTGATGATGCCAGGCTGAAACTGGATCGGCTGTATAGGTCGGAGAAAATTGAGTGTCAAGGCCCACCGGGTCCTGCATGCTTTGGGCCCTGGATCATGAAGGAACCTCCGGTGCCTAACTTCCAGTTACCTAGAGGCACAAAGACGTATGACGGTAGCACTAAGCCGGAGGATTGGTTGTTAAACTATGCAACTACAGTGAAAATTGCTACAGGCAACTTGAGATGGGCTGTGAGATATGTACCCCAGATGTTGGAGGGGCCCGTGAGGGTATGGCTGAACAATTTGCCGCCCGGAAGTATCAATTGTTGGATCAACTTTGAGGAAATGTTTGTCAGCAATTTCTCAAGTACGTATCAAAGGCCGAATAGGCCACAGACCCTAGCAATGTGCAAGCAGAGACCAAATGAGACTAATCGAGAGTTTTTAACCCGGTGGTGTACTGTGCGAAACTCATGTGAGGGTGTGATAGAGTCACAGGCCATAGCATGGTTTGTGCAAGGATGCAGATATGCGAGCATGTTGTGGCAAAGATTGCAAAGGGATATGCCAACTACATTGGCAGAAACAATCCGGATTGCTGATTCATACGCCCTGGGTGATCCGACTCAACCCAGGCTTGTGTCAAACGAGTCAAATGAGGTGTACTACCAGAGAGATGGGGCCGAGTCATCCCGAAGGAATGATTATAGGGTAAAAGAAGAGATGATAGACCGGATTACCGCTATAGTTCGAAACAAGTGGCTGCTGTGAATCAAGATCAACCCGGAGTAGGGAGTAATCAACGTCAGAAAACTGGAGGGCAGCAATGGACACCAAGAAATGATGGAAAGAAAACTTGGACGCCAGAGCAGAAGAAACAGTGGCAAGAAAAGAAGGACCGTCCGAGGTATACTTACGAGTCAATGTGGGATCAGCCGTGTAAATTTCACACGCCAAATCCGAGTAACCCAGCGGGTCATACGACAAGGCATTGTGAGTGGATGCGTAAGATAGAACAAGGTGGTTCGGGGAATGCTCAGGCACCTCGGAATGATCAACCTCGGCAAGAGTTACCCTGGCACCAATTGCTCTCCAGAGCGAACACGCAACAGTTAATGTTGCCTCCCCCTCCGCCGAGGTATGACAACCAAGAGAGAAGAGATGCTGTGCATCAGGTGGAGAACCAAAATCAATCCGATCAGAGGTACCCCAGAAACGAGGGGAGAAATGAGTACAGAGAGCATCATCGTAGTTACTATGTCACCACAGAGGAGACAGACAGAAAGAGCTTGCAGCACAGACATATGGAAGTCAATGAAGTGATGCCGGCAGTGACGAGGTATATGCCTTGGTCGGACCAGGAAATTACCTGGAGCATCAAAGATCACCCCAAGCTTATGCCAAGTCCCGGTTCATATGCACTAGTGCTGGATCCGACGTTCATCGGGCCAAACATCAATGTGATATTCTCCAAGGTCATAATTGATAATGGCGGTAGCATTAACATCATGTATGCGGATACGATGCATAAGTTAGGTATCTCAGAGAACATGCTCCGGGCTACCAAGACTACTTTTCATGGCATTGTGCCAGGAATTTCTTGTGAGCCCATAGGCAAGGTCCAGGTTGACGTTTTGTTCGGCACAAGAGATAACTGCCAAACTGAGAATTTGGAGTTTGAAGTGGTGAACTTAGAAAGTGTGTATCACGCGTTACTCGGTAGACCGACACTGAATAAGTTCATGGCAAGCTACCACATCAGTTATCTGAAGATGAAGTTGCCTGGGCCAAATGGTGTGATCACCATAGCCGGAGATTTCCGACGTTCCATTGAGTGTGCATTAGCCGGGTCAAACCTAGCCGAGTCACTCGTGATTGCGCAAGAAAAGAGAAATATCCAAGAAGTGGTGGCATTGGCTCAGTCCGCGCAACAGTATATGCTGGCACTGCGTAACCCGCATGGTAGTGTCTCATTCCAAGCGGCAAAAGATACCAACAAGGTGCTTATTGATGATATGTTCCCTAAGGATACCGTAACAATTGGAGCCGGGTTAAATGACAAATAGGAAAGCAAGCTCGTCAACTTCCTCCGCGAGAATCGGGATATTTTTGCTTGGTCCACACAGGACTTGCAAGGTGTTCCGAGGGAGTTGGCCGAGCACTCTTTGAATGTGAGACCCGGAGCAAAGCCGGTGAAGCAACCTTTCCGCCGCTTCACCGAAGATAGGAGAAAAGTCATTGGAGATGAAATAGCTCGGTTGTTGGCTGCAGGATTTTTCATGGAAGTGCTTTACCCGGATTGGCTGTCTAATCCGGTGCTGGTGGAGAAGAAGAAGGATGATCTAAATGTGGCAGTGGTTTGGCGTATGTGCATCGATTACACGAACCTGAATAAGGCGTGTCCAAAAGATCCATTCCCACTGCCAAGGATAGACCAAGTCATAGATTCCACTGCTGGGTGCGAGTTGTTGTCGTTCATTGATGCATATTCTGGTTTCCACCAGATACCTCTGAACCCAAGCGATCAAATAAAGACTGCATTTATCACCCCGTATGTGGCTTATTGCTATCGCACCATGAGTTTTGGTTTACGTAATGCAGGGGCAACGTACCAGAGGTGTATGCAAAAATGTTTGCATGACCAAATTGGTCAAAACGTGCAGGTGTATGTGGATGATGTTGTGATAAAGACCAAGGAAAGCAAAATGCTCCTTGACGATATCAGGCAGACGTTCGCGAACCTAAGGAGGTTCCGGATGAAGCTTAACCCGGAAGAATGTACCTTTGGTGTCCCGGCTGGAAAATTACTCGGATTCGTCGTCTCCAGCCGAGGTATTCAGGTCAATCCAACTAAAATCCGGGCCATAGAACGAATGGAATTGCCGAAGTGTCTTAACGATGTCCAGAAGTTCACTGGTTGCCTGGCATCGCTAAGTCGGTTTGTATGTCGGTTGGGAGAAAAGGCACTGCCTCTCTACCAACTCATGAAAAGGTCGGATAAGTTCATTTGGACGCCGCAGGCCAATGAAGCCTTTGCCCACTTAAAGAAAATGTTAGCCACTGCACCAGTGTTAGCCTCTCCACTATCAAAGGAGCCAATGTTGCTCTATATACCCGCAACCAACCGAGTTGTAAGTGTAGTGATTTTGGTAGAACGTGACGAAGAGGGCAAGTCGGTGCAAAGGCCAGTGTATTATCTGAGCGAGGTATTATCAGCCTCAAAGCAGAACGATCCTCACTATCAAAAGGTGGCGTATGGTGTGTATATGGCAGCTAAGAAGCTGAAACACTATTTCGAGGAACACCCAATCAAGGTAATATGTGAAGCTCCCATATCCGAGATAATGAGTAATAAGGATGCAAGTGGCAGGATTGCAAAATGGGCAATTGAACTAGCACCTTATGCACCACAATATGACAGAAGAGAAGCAATTAAATCTCAAGATGTGGCGGACTTTTTGTGGATTGGGCCGAGGTGCAATATGAGCCACCATTGCCAGATCTGAACTACTGGAGAATGCATTTTGACGGGTAAAAAACGAAAACCGGGTTAGGTGCCGGAGTTGTGCTTACCTCGCCAAAGAAGGACCAGCTGAAATATGTGCTGCAGATCCACTTCACGGCATCAAACAATGTTGTAGAATATGAAGCACTTATACATGGGCTCAAAGTGGCAAAGGAGGTTGGAATACGTCGGATCCAATGCTTCGGTGACTCGGATCTCGTAGTCCAGCAAGTCTCCGGGCAGTGGGATGCTTTGGACACAAACATGGCACTATAAAGATTTCATGTGCAGAAGATATCCGGTTACTTTGAGGGATGCGAATTTCACCATATACCTCGGGTGGAGAATGAGGCTGCCGACGTATTGTCGAAGCTCGGTTCAACCCGACAAGTAATTCCACCAGGCATAGCATTGGAACACCTCATAAAACCATCTATCAGACCGTCCCCAGAAAGCGACTCAATCTACGTCCCGGAGGATACAGAATCCGGAGCCGTACCCATGAACATTGATGAGGGGAGCGCTTCGCAGAACCCGAGGACTGCCTTGGCGAACCCGGGGACTGCTTCACAAGACCCGGGGACTGTTCAGCCCGATCCGGTTGAAGTTATGCCGGTGGATCAGATGGAACTTGATGAGGATGTGTTCCCAGTGCGAGCTGTACCAGCTTGGGCCTCAACCATATTTCGATTCCTGAAAGATGGAACCTTACCCGCTGAGGAAGTGCTATCTAGGCAAACTCAGAGGAGAGCAAAGGCATACACGATCATCAATTCCGAGCTATACAAAAGGAGTGTGACCAATGTTCTCTAGCGATGTGTTGACCCGGAAGAAGGGCTTGAAATTCTCCGAGATATACACCAAGGGGAATGTGGGCATCATGCCTCGTCCAGGGCCTTGGTAGCAAAAGCTTTCCGGCATGGATTCTACTGGCCAAGTGCCCTAGGACAAGCAGAGGACTTGGTAAGAAAATACAATGGTTGTCAGAGGTATGCTACCAAGACACATATGCCAATGTCGAAGCTGAAGACCATACCAATTACATGGCCATTTGTTGTATGGTGCTTGGATATGGTTGGCCCGTTTAAACCAGCAAGGGGAAATATGACTCACATTTTGGTCATGGTTGATAAATTTACAAAATGAATTGAAGTAAAACCAATAAGAAAATGTGATGGAGCTACGGCTGTGACATTTCTCAAAGACATCATATTGAGATACGGTTATCCTCACAGTATTATAACAGATAATGGCACAAATTTTGCTGAAGGAGCTTTTTGCACGATTCTTCCAAGATAAGAAGATCCGGCTGGACGTTGCCCCGGTAGCCCACCCCGCGTCGAACGAACAAGTGGAAAGATCCAACGGATTAGTATTATCCAGGATAAAACCTCGGCTCATTGAGCCACTGCAAAGATCAGCGGGATGCTGGATAGAAGAACTACCAGCGGTACTGTGGAGTTTAAGAACAAGTCCGAATCGATCAACGGGCTATACTCCATTTTTTCTGGTATATGGGGCAGAAGTTGTATTACCAGCCAACATAGAGCATGACTCGCCTAGAGTCACCCAATACACACAAGCCGGAGTGCAGGAAGCCCGGAAAAATGATGTTGATCTGCTGGAAGAAGCGAGAGAATTGGCATTGTCCACATCCGCCATATATCAGCGAAATCTCTGACGCTATCATAGCCGGAATGTGAGCCCCCGAGTTTTCCAGGAAGGCGATCAGGTACTCCGGTTGGTACAACGTACTGCTGGCATGCACAAGTTATCCCCCCATGGGAAGGGCCATTCATTGTGAGCAAAGCATTGCACAATGATTCTTATTATCTTATAGATGCAAAGCCACAGGAAAAGAACAAGGCGGATAGGTCCGGCATGGAATCTAAGCGTCCATGGAATGTAGCCCTACTCCATCCTTTCTACACTTAGCATAGAAGTGTATGTACCCGAGTTCCTCATGTGTCGATATGTATGACGGCAATGAGCTTATCAATGAAATCTTGGCACCTCGAGTAGTAACTCGTGGACTGCCTTAGTGATTTTAATTGTCTTCTTTATTTATTATTTATACGTCGGCTGGCGTAAGTTGCTTCTATTTAGGCCGGGTTAGTAGTGTGTGAGCAACAAAAACCTAACTCTTCGACTTGCTGTTGTCCAACAAGATTTGGCTTCATGGCAAGCAAGAGAACAAGTTTGGAATTGCGTAGCACATGAAAAACGACTAAGGGAAAAAACTTAATCGAGCCGACGTTTGTTTTTCGAACTAACCTTGTGTGTACTTTAAATTTATCATGCTGAATTATTTTGAGCTAATCCCAAAGTTTCCAAGTATTATTAAGACAATTTTTGACGCTCGGACTCATAAGTCCTAAAACCGAACCAAGGTAGATGCGAGCCAAGCCAAAAGATTGTAAGAACGAGAAAATGAAACTCAGGGACTACGCCCAAGTCAATCCAGCATAAAAACTTAGTAGCAAAATATCACTTGTGCACTTGATACAACTGCACCCGGCATACCCGGAATCTGATGAAATTTAAAAGTTTTTTCGATCAAGGATAAGTAGGAGGCAGTTCGGCGTCATCTTCGCCTTCCTCGACGTCCGAAGCCTCGTCCTCTTCGTCTTCATCCGAGCCATCTTCAACATTTTTAGCGTCCTCATTATCGGCGGCATCTAGAAAGCTCGGTCCCTCGTTCCACTTGTGAACGGGGGCGTATTGGATGAAGCTGTGAGCGCAAGCCTTGCGCCGAGCTACCCAATCCGGGTCAGTAGACCACTTTGATCTCGTGTGCATGCGTGCAAGGAGATTGAGGTTAATCTTCTCATACCACGTGGGCACGTAGTGGAGAACGATCTCAGCTCCGACGCGCCCAGTAGATTCTCTCTAGAGATCGAGCTGAGTCTCGCAGTCCATAAGCCTGGCAAAGAGAATAGACAGATTCTTCGGAGTATCTTCTTCAGGCCAAAAGGCGTTGAAGATCCGGATTACCACGTCCATAACATCCTTGCCATATTTCCTCACGGTCTCGACTCGGGAGGACAAACTGACTATCAGATCTTCGAGGTCAAGAGGAATGGAGCCAGGACCAGACGGAGTACCCCTCTGCTGGCGGAACTTGGTAACAGCCTTGGAGGCAATAACATCGCTCTGTAGGAACTTATCTGAAAAAATAATACATGGGGAATAAGAAAAGGAAGCAGACCCAGAAAGATCAATGTCGGTTGAAGGAAAAGAACTTACTTGAGATATGGCTGTGAACCCGGGACAGCTCCTTGATGCAGTTGTCGCGCCTCTCCCGGAGTTGCACAAGTTCAGCATTCGCCGACTCAAACTTGATGTCGGCCTCCTTGAGTAATTCCTGGTCCTTGGCAATCTGGAGATTGAGGCGCTCGTGCTCTTCAGTATAGTCCTGGCCGTCTTTCTGGAGCTCGGTTTGGTGCTCTGCTTTCAATTTCTTCATATCTGCCTTAAGCTTGGCAATCTGATCATCTTTGGCTCGGAGAAGGGCAAGCTCATCATCTTTCTTTTTGAGCTCGGCCTGACGTTGTCCTACTTGTTCGAGAAAATGCAGCATCATATCAGGCACGGGCACACTATCTTCAAGAGATGCTGAAATAGTTTGTTGACCCGGCAAAGCCGAGGTATGAATGTTTGCCGAGCCAAGGAGGAAAGGAGATGGAAAGCATAGCAAGGTTAAGCAAAAATAACTTACCCTTGATTTGGTCAAGATTTTTCCTCATGATCGTGTTCTCAGCCTCCACCCCAGCTGCGAAAACCGAATGATGGATTAGTTCAGCAGAAGAAGATGAAAGAAAATGGAAAAATGCCGAGGAAGAAACTTACCACTTTTCTCGTGTTCAGCGAGAAGTGCATTATGATTGGCGCGCAGCATCTTGTGAGTGTCCAGGAGACACTGAAACTCAGCGCTCCGGCGGTTGGTGGTCACCTGAAAAGAATACCAAGGGATAGCTTAGTCTTGTGCATATTCAAAGTGTACAAAATCCGGGCCCAGTGGAACTTAACCCCGCTCTAGGTGTGTGCATATTCGAAGTGTACAAAATCCGGGCCAAGTGGAAGTTAACCCGGCTCTAGGTGTGTGCATATTCGAAGTGTACAAAATCCGGGCCAAGTGGAACTTAACCCGGCTCTAGGTGTGTGCATATTCGAAGTGTACAAAATCCGGGCCAAGTGGAACTTAACCCGGCTCTAGGTGTGTGCATATTCGAAGTTTTCAAGGAGCTACGTTAGTTTTCTAAGGAGCATCCGGCCGAGTAACAAGTTACTCCCCCAGAGGCTCGGGGACTAATGGTTATATCACTAACATCTACAAAATCTTAGGGAAAAGATGAAGTAACTTACCTCCATCATCCGACCCACAAGGTTAATGGCCTTGGCGGCAGTGTTCATCGGCGCAAAAAACTCGGCGGGACCAAACTTCTCCGGGAGATCATCGTTGTGGACGAACTTTGCTGCCGTTCTAGTTATTTACAAACTCGATCAAGGTCGGAGGGTAACGCTCGCCGCTGAGCATGTGGGGTGCCACTAAACCCTTGGCATGCGCCTCCCTCCTCTCAACCTGAGCAAGGGCCGGGCTGGTGTGCAAAACAAGTTGTTGCACATCAGCTGGCTCGGCAGGGGCGTCCTTCGGTGCCGGAGTTTTCTTTGGGAGCATGGACGCGAGTGTGCACTGTCCAGCCTCGATGGACGCTGCCTTGGTGGTGTCAGAGGTCTTTTTTCCCTTAGGCTGCTGCTGAGAAGTGGAGGTTGTTGCAGCAGATTTGCCCTTGGGAGCGACCTTGGTGCTTTCTCGCCAAGACTGAGAAGACACGGACGAGGCGGAGGGGCTTGGCGCTGCTACTCTCGCTTTTGTTGTTGCTGCTGGTGATGAAGCTGAGGATGGTGCTGGTACTGATTAATTTTTCTGCGGAGGGGCTGAAGGAACCTCGGTGGTAGCTGGTTGCGGCGGAGCGGAAGTAGTGGTTGCCGCTGCCTCGGCAGAGCCAGTCTCCCTCGCTCCAAGGTTGCCCTCCTCTTAACGAGGTGGGCTAGAACCTGGGGCAGCCGTCGAACCCTCCGGGATAGGGCTCAGCGGGCGTGAATCGTCGCCACGAGCGGGAGAAGGGCTGTGTCGAAGTGGCAAGGCAATGCTAGATCCACTCTAGGGGACCTCCACCACGGCCCTGCCTAATCAAATAAAGTATGATGAGAAATTATAATAAAAGAAGGACAAGTAAATAGCAAAGGGAGAAGAGGCTTACTCATCCGAGGTCAGGGGCTCCTTGGGCTTCCGAGCCCTCCGGGCTGTGGCTTTGGTTGCAGGTTTGGTGGCAGTTTTGTCTCCAGACTTCTTTCGCCTTTTGGCTGGCTAGGAAGGTCCAGAGGAAGAGGGTTATGTGGCTCCCCTTTTCTTCTTCGGCGCGACCGGAACAGGATCACCCACGGCAAGGGGAGGATCCTCATGGATCTGCCCACCGGGATTAGGTGATGCTGGAAAAGCATAAGAAAGGAGGACAGCGTCAAATGCTTCCATCACCTCAACATCCGAATCATCTTCATCGTCGGGCCAATCTCTAATGGAAGAGAGTTTACCGGTGGGTCGCTTGGTCGCATCTAACATCGGAAGGAACATCTCTTGGTCCGGTTCTTCCTCGTCCGAGGTATCCTGGTCAGGCGCCCATTTGAGGGTAAGGTCGGTGCCATCCTCGATGGTTTGCTGAAGAAACATCTAAGGAAAAGGAAAGGCAACAGGATTAAAATCTACAACAAAAAGACCGACATATGATTCAATTCGGAAAGGAGTTTGGGGCGCGAGACTTACCAAAGGAGGAAGCCTATCTCGGAAAAAATGTTCTATTCCCCACGTCCACTCAGAGGAGAAGTCCTTGTGGGTGGTGAAGAGGGCCTTGACCCGGCGGTAGATCTCTATGTTGCTCAACTTGAAAGACGAGGTCCGGTTGGGGTCGTGGCCCCAGCTCATGTGACACACTTTATGAGTGTGTTTCTAGAGGGGGATATGCGGTTGCAGAAGAATGTGATCATGGCGTCCTCGTTGCGCAATCCGAGTTCCTTCAGCTCCTTGAACCTCTTGTTGACTTGGTTGGCCAAGACTATGGGCTTCTTGGGGATAACGTCCCACAACTCTAGATTAGGAGGACCCGGAGTATAGGGGCGTAGCCGGATCAGATCTTCGATAGTGCTGTTCCGGACATAGAAGAAAGTCCGGGCCCATCCCTTGCAGGAGTCCAGCCCAGTAACTCAGGGGAAGACGGACAGCCTCCGGGGAGAAATTGACATAGCACCGAACTGCGTGAGTTGTTTGTCCACCAGATCTAGATCTACATTCGGAATCACGTTTCGGCGAAGGCCGAAGAACCGGATCCAGAGCTCTTTCATGGGCCACAATCCGGCATAACCTTCGATGGTGGAGGTGAAGGCGTAGAGAGATGTGATGGCATTGGCTGGAAGGTGGTGCGGCTGGAGCTCGTATGTGTTTAACCAATCATGGAAAAAAATCGCTGACTGGCAGACCGAACCCCCGCTGGAAGTGTGATAGGAACACAACATACTCACCCAGATTGGGTGAGGGGGCCAATTCAGCGGAGGCAAGGCGTCCGGTGACGCCCTCCGGGATGCGCCTGGTGCGGTAGAGCCAATCCAGGTCATCCTGGCAGACCCAGGAGCCTGCTCACGCGACGCGGTCGGCGCTCGCAGCATCTTCCTCCATCTCCTACTCGGTGACGGCGAGCTCCTCCTCAGTCATATCAAGTTCACTACCCTCACTAGCGCTCACGGCGGTGGGTGGCAGTGGCCTAGACTGGCAGCGACCCGTGGCGGAAGAGATGCGCGGAGGCGGTGGCGACGCTGGTGAACGTGGAGGCAGTGCGGCAGCGGTGCTACTACTCAGGCGCGGTGGCGGCGACGCTGTCGCGGGAGAAGAAGAAGAGGAAGTAGAGGCAGAGGGGCACGGAAGTGGGGAAAATACCCAAGGGGCGCGCCCCTCTCCTATTTAACAACCCCCTCGAGGGGGTAGTGGGATCGTGTTGTGCGGGTGTGCCACACGGTGTGGCTGTGTACAACCCGGATCAACCAATCAGCAGTGAGCCACACGAAGGACCACAGGGCGTAGCGGATCCCATGACGCGACGTCATGATGCAGTTAACAAGGAGGCAGGCACGATGTGACGTGCGCACAGTAACTCCTCACAATAACTGCGGTGGTTACTGTTGTTGGCTCTTAAATGAGGCGACGTGATGATTAGCCTCCACATGGGGAAGCGTACGAGAGAATAAAGAGTGACTCGGATGAGAATGTGGTAACCCGTCCAGCAAGTAAAAACTTGGAATGTGCCAAGGGAAAGTAAATCCATGAAATCTGAGATAAGAGGTAACTCGGAGAAGGAACACAAAGCTCAGTGAAATTGAACCTGATGTGGCCTTAGCGGCTAAGGCAGCTAAGACCGCACCAGCTTCGGGGACTAATGTTGGGGGGATACCCCCGGGTAGGGTCACGCCGGGGTATAAATGCCGAGTTAGCCGAGGTTTGGCAAAGTCAAAGCGGATGTTGGCCGAGTCACCTCAAGGCAGGCCGAATCTCGGGGTAACCCGGACTAGGGGATGTCCATCTAACTGGGTCTCAGCCGACTTATATCGTAAGTCTGTGGGTTGAATCTAACTTTCATGCAGGAACGGAGGTGGACAGATCAACTATGTAGGATTCGGGTTATATCAAGCTTGTAGGAGAAGTAAGGTATCTCGCTGGTCAAAGGTGACCGCTGGGCGCAGAGAGTGAGCGAAGCATACAGAGGCAGGACCACCGAGGCGTGGCCGACAAGGGTGACGATGCAAATGTCGGATGACGCGGGAGCCGCAGAGGCTCACGTAGCCTCTGCATGGGTGACGCGGGGGAAAAGAGACCCGGTCGGTTTGCTATTTGGGAAGAGGCATATTCCCTGGAATATGCCTCCACGTATGCCCTAAGTGGAGACCTAGTGGCTCCTATATAAGGAGGCTAGGGCTTCTGTAGAAGGGGTTGATCTCTGTCACATCCCAAAATTTTCCAAATTTTGAAATGTGAAAATCAAATAAACAAAATAAATAAAGGATGAAATTTAGGGGGGAAAGAAAACTTTTTGTTCCTCTATGGGAACCTTACTTAAACAAAAATATTTTGAATGAGGAAGTGACAAAAAATTATCCAAAGATAAAATTCAATCACAAGAACGACGAATGAAAACGGTCATAAAACACAAGAACGACGAATTGTTGGTCATCCCCTTAAACATGCATCGGGTCTAACGGTCCATGCAAATCCCCGTGGAGCACCAAAACTGTGTGGAATAACTCATGAAAATGACCCTAAAACGCGCAAACGATGAGTTTTTGGTCATAACTCTCAAACATGTATCGGGTCTTAGGATCGTTGTAAATCCCCCAAGAGCGCCAAAACAGTGTGCAATAGCTCATGAAAACGGCCATAAAACGTGAAAAACGACGAGTTTTTGGTCATAACTCTCAAACATGTATCGGGTCTTAGGGTCATTGTAAATCACCCTGGAACCCCAAAACTATGGGCAATAACTCATGAAAACGGCCATAATATGCGAAATCGTCAATTTTTGCTTAAAATTGTCAAACATGTATCGGGTCTAATGGTCGTTGTAATTCGCCTGAAACCCTAGAAACTATGGAATAGCTCATGAAAACGGTCATAACACACAAGAACAACGAATTGTTGGTCATCCCCTTAAACATGCATCGGGTCTAACGGTCCATGCAAATCCCCGTGGAGCACCAAAACTGTGTGGAATAACTCATGAAAATGAACCTAAAACGCGCAAACGATGAGTTTTTGGTCATAACTCTCAAACATGTATCAGGTCTTAGGATCGTTGCAAATCCCCAAGAGCGCCAAAACAGTGTGCAATAGCTCACGAAAACGGCCATAAAACGTGAAAAACGACGATTTTTTGGTCATAACTCTCAAACATGTATCGGGTCTTAGGGTCGTTTTAAATCACCCTAGAACCCCAAAACTGTGGGCAATAACTCATGAAAACGGCCATAATATGCGAAATCGACAATTTTTTGGTTAAAATTGTCAAACATGTATCGGGTCTAATGGTCGTTGTAATTCGCCCTGAAACCCAAGAACTGTGGAATAGCTCATGAAACGGTCATAAAACACAAGAACGACGAATTGTTGGTCATCCCCTTAAACATGCATCGGGTCTAACGGTCCATGCAAATCCCCGTGGAGCACCAAAACAGTGTGGAATAACTCATGAAAATGACCCTAAAACGCGCAAACGATGAGTTTTAGGACATAACTCTCAAACATGTATCGGGTCTTAGGATCGTTGTAAATCCCCAAGAGCGCCAAAACAGTGTGCAATAGCTCACGAAAACGGCCATAAAACGTGAAAAACGACGAGTTTTTGGTCATAACTCTCAAACATGTATCGGGTCTTAGGGTCGTTGTAAATCACCCTGGAAACCCCAAAACTGTGGGCAATAACTCATGAAAACGGCCATAATATGCGAAATCGTCAATTTTTTGGTTAAAATTGTCAAACATGTATCGGGTCTAATGGTCGTTGTAATTCGCCCTGAAACCCTAGAACTGTGGAATAGCTCATGAAAACGGTCATAAAACACAGAACGACGAATTGTTGGTCATCCCCTTAACATGCATCGGGTCTAACGGTCCATGCAAATCCCCGTGGAGCACCAAACAGTGTGGAATAACTCATGAAAATGACCCTAAAACGCCAAACGATGAGTTTTGGTCATAACTCTCAAACATGTATCAGGTCTTAGGTCGTTGCAAATCCCCCAAGAGCGCCAAAACAGTGTGCAATAGCTCACGAAAACGGCCATAAAACGTGAAAAACGACGAGTTTTTGGTCATAACTCTCAAACATGTATCGGGTCTTAGGGTCGTTGTAAATCACCCTAGAACCCCAAACTGTGGGCAATAACTCATGAAAACGGCCATAATATGCGAAATCGACAATTTTTTGGTTAAAATTGTCAAACATGTATCGGGTCTAATGGTCGTTGTAATTCGCCCTGAAACCCAAGAACTGTGGAATAGCTCATGAAAACGGTCATAAAACACAAGAACGACGAATTGTTGGTCATCCCCTTAAACATGCATCGGGTCTAACGGTCCATGCAAATCCCCGTGGAGCACCAAAACAGTGTGGAATAACTCATGAAAATGACCCTAAAACGCGCAAACGATGAGTTTTTAGACATAACTCTCAACATGTATTGGGTCTTAGGATCGTTGTAAATCCCCCAAGAGCGCCAAAACAGTGTGCAATAGCTCACGAAAACGCCATAAAACGTGAAAAACGACGAGTTTTTGGTCATAACTCTCAAACATGTATCGGGTCTTAGGGTCGTTGTAAATCACCCTGGAACCCCAAAACTGTGGGCAATAACTCATGAAAACGGCCATAATATGCGAAATCGTCAATTTTTTGGTTAAAATTGTCAAACATGTATCGGGTCTAATGGTCGTTGTAATTCGCCCTGAAACCCTAGAACTGTGGAATAGCTCATGAAAACGGTCATAAAACACAAGAACGACGAATTGTTGGTCATCCCCTTAAACATGCATCGGGTCTAACGGTCCATGCAAATCCCCGTGGAGCACCAAAACAGTGTGGAATAACTCATGAAAATGACCCTAAAACGCGCAAACGATGAGTTTTTGGTCATAACTCTCAAACATGTATCGGGTCTTAGGGATCGTTGTAAATCCCCCAAGAGCGCCAAAACAGTGTGCAATAGCTCACGAAAACGGCCATAAAACGTGAAAAACGACGATTTTTTGGTCATAACTCTCAAACATGTATCGGGTCTTAGGGTCGTTTTAAATCACCCTAGAACCCCAAAACTGTGGGCAATAACTCATGAAAACGGCCATAATATGCGAAATCGACAATTTTTTGGTTAAAATTGTCAAACATGTATCGGGTCTAATGGTCGTTGTAATTCGCCCTGAAACCCAGAACTGTGGAATAGCTCATGAAAACGGTCATAAAACACAAGAACGACGAATTGTTGGTCATCCCCTTAACATGCATCGGGTCTAACGGTCCATGCAAATCCCCGTGGAGCACCAAAACAGTGTGGAATAACTCATGAAAATGACCCTAAAACGCGCAAACGATGAGTTTTTAGACATAACTTTCAAACATGTATTGGGTCTTAGGATCGTTGTAAATCCCCAAGAGCGCCAAAACAGTGTGCAATAGCTTCACGAAAACGGCCATAAAACGTGAAAAACGACGAGTTTTTGGTCATAACTCTCAAACATGTATCGGGTCTTAGGGTCGTTGTAAATCACCCTGGAACCCCAAAACTGTGGGCAATAACTCATGAAAACGGCCATAATATGCGAAATCGTCAATTTTTTGGTTAAAATTGTCAAACATGTATCGGGTCTAATGGTCGTTGTAATTCGCCCTGAAACCCTAGAACTGTGGAATAGCTCATGAAAACGGTCATAAAACACAAGACGACGAATTGTTGGTCATCCCCTTAAACATGCATCGGGTCTAACGGTCCATGCAAATCCCCGTGGAGCACCAAAACGGTGTGGAATAACTCATGAAAATGACCCTAAAACGCGCAAAACGATGAGTTTTTGGTCATAACTCTCAAACATGTATCGGGTCTTAGGATCGTTATAAATCCCCCATGAGCGCCAAAACAGTGTGCAATAGCTCACGAAAACGGCCATAAAACGTGAAAACGACGAGTTTTTGGTCATAACTCTCAAACATGTATCGGGTCTTAGGGTCGTTGTAAATCACCCTGGAACCCCAAAACTGTGGGCAATAACTCATGAAAACGGCCATAATATGCGAAATCGACAATTTTTTGGTTAAAATTGTCAAACATGTATCGGGTCTAATGGTCGTTGTAATTCGCCCTGAAACCCAAGAACTGTGGAATAGCTCAAGAAAACGGTCATAAAACACAAGAACGACAAATTGTTGGTCATCCCCTTAAACATGCATCGGGTCTAACGGTCCATGCCAATCCCCGTGGAGCACCAAAACAGTGTGGAATAACTCATGAAAATGACCCTAAAACGCGCAAACGATGAGTTTTTGGTCATAACTCTCAAACATGTATCGGGTCTTAGGATCGTTATAAATCCCCCAAGAGCGCCAAAACAGTGTGCAATAGCTCATGAAAACGGCCATAAAACGTGAAAAACGACGAGTTTTTGGTCATAACTCTCAAACATGTATCGGGTCTTAGGGTCATTGTAAATCACCCTGGAACCCCAAAACTGTGGGCAATAACTCATGAAAACGGCCATAATATGCGAAATCGACAATTTTTTGGTTAAAATTGTCAAACATGTATCGGGTCTAATGGTCGTTGTAATTCGCCCTGAAACCTAGAACTGTGGAATAGCTCATGAGAACGGTCATAAAACACAAGAACGACGAATTGTTGGTCATCCCCTTAAACATGCATCGGGTCTAACGGTCCATGCAAATCCCCGTGGAGCACCAAAACAGTGTGGAATAACTCATGAAAATGACCCTAAAACACGAAAACGATGAGTTTTTGGTCATAACCCTCAAACATTTATCGGGTCTTAGGATCGTTGTAAATCCCCCA
>CAJUXJ010000834.1:0-28129 GCA_910589775.1 Avena eriantha
AAATAACGGTGTCTTGTAGCAAATTTTCCCAAATTAAATCTATGTACGGTATCTTAATGCGCTCTTTGGATCTGGGTCAACCTGAGTCATGGTTGATTATTGTCATAATCTATATATGTTGGCCATGTTTTAGTTGTCTTTGTCTTGAAACTAGTCGATTCGAAACTCGTCTGATCCTGAAAATAAAGTTCGCGCGTTCCCTGGCATATCTGATGGGACAATACGCTGACTCTACACCTAGCACTTGATGTCACAGCCGTAATTGGGAGTGCCCTGAGGAGAAGGGATCGAGCGTGTTGTAATAGTGTACTACTCCTGTCCATATATAACTGACTTAGTTTTTTGTAGATATTTAATAAATGTGTCTATACCCAAAACATGTCTAGATACATGTTTTAGGTTTCTCTGTCTTTCAAACTAATCAAAAGTCATCAAATTCTGAACAAACAAAGTCATTGCGTTCACAGCTGATGGGACAATAGGCTGACTCTGCTACTTGATGGCACATCCATAATTCTTGAGTGCGCCAGAGGAGATGGGAATGCAAGGGAGATGGGAACTAGTAGCCGCGTCCAAACGCAGGTAAAAAATTAATGTAATAATATTTTTTAAAAATGTAATCTGGTCCACATGGCCCCATTACAGACACGTTGCACGCGCCAGATATAAATAAAGACGACACTACTAGTTTAGTTTCAATGATACAATTCAACATAGGACGTTACTGTGCCTGCATCTTTCTGCTCCACTTATTATGCTAGCCCACGCTGCATTAAGCATCAGTTGATGAGGATAAAAAATGATAAAATGGCAAATAAAACAATTTTTAAGCTTGCCTTTCATCCGGAGAATCGTACAAAGATGAAATTGGCAGGGATTTATTATTTCTCCTGTAGTTAGCCGAAAGACCCTCAAGAACATCCTCAATCACCCCTGCAACTTCTTCATATTCTAATACACCTCCATTATTTGCCCTTTCCTCCCCGTTCCGCTTACCCTTTTGTTTCTTTTCACACCCTTTTCTCGCCGGCACCTCCACTTCTTCATTAATTGGCTGCTTACGTACGTTTTCCTCCGAGTGCTCATCACCGTCTTCGCGCTGCTCTTCCGCCAGTTCTGGCTGAGAAGCCTCATTTTCTGCCACCGGGGTGTGAACAGGGACAATAGCATGTGTAACTGGGTTTTTGCACAACCTCTTAATATGGACGAATCCGCCACAACGTCCGCATTTCCTTTTCCTAGCACCAAGCCTTGGACCTTTATCGGTGGAGGCTACGATCCTTAGCTTTCTAGGCCTCCCAGGTGGCCTCCTAAGAACTGGTGGTTGAAGTTTGAACCCTGGATCGACAATCTCCCAATCATTTTCATCGGCCATAGGTGGTACGTTTTCTGCATAAGTTGCAGCAAAGTTGTCCACGGAGAAATAGTTGTCGACATAGTTCTCTATTTCAGCTCCGTTACCTGTAAGCTTTAAGATGAAGTAAATTGCATGGTGACATGGCAGACCAGTAATCTGCCACTGCCTGCATGAACAAGTCTTGTTTCCAATGTCTACAGTGTACCTCCGTTCACTTCCACGCTTGTATTCTGCATAAACCTCAGCCAATGTTCTGGAACTTCTGACCACCCTCATCTTTATCGTTCTCATTGCCCTGGTTCTTGCATTCAGTAACATAACCAACTTTGGAACTATTTTATGGCCTAAAAAATTTCTTGCACAAATTCTTTGCCTTAAATCTATCTTCACCATTATGCACTGTCTTATTGCATCCAACAAAATAACAATTCCAAGTGTCTTCATGCCCGAAATCTTATCATTGAAACTCTCTGCCAAATTATTGCATACAAAATCCACCTTGCTTAACTTACCAAACTTTCTTCTGGCCCATAGCTTGGTGTGATGTTCCTCAAGGTATTTTTCACCTTTGGAACTACATACATGTTCTGCAAGTAAGTAGCATGCGTGCTTGGGATGTATGTGTATGCTGATCGCCACAAGTCCTCTTCAAAGATCTTTCCTTCGAACTTCTTCATGAAGTTAGTAGCGAGGTGCCACATGCATTCCCTATGCTCATACCTAGGAAACACAGCATCAACAGCATTCTCAAGACCCTCGGATGCACCGGTGTGTATCACCAAGCCTTCAGGGTGACCAATTACTTCCCGTAGTCTCTGCATGAACCATGTCCAGCTTTCATTTGATTCACCCTCAAGAACAGCATCAGCTACGGGTAGAAGCCAATTATGCGAGTCCAAAGCACAAGCAGAAGCAACATGTCCCCTAAACTTCCCTGTTAATGAAGTTGCGCCTATTGCCAAGTATGGCCTGCAGCTGTCTAGGAACCCCTTCCAGCGTGCCTTTAGGCAGACAAAACATCTCCTGAAGCATATCTTATCTTCCTGCTTATACCTAACCCCCCTCGAGACCTTTTCTCTCCCTTTCACAACCTCGTAATCGATGTCAACAACACTACCAGGTGATGTTTTCTCTACCTAATCTTTGAAACTATACAACATATGAAAACTGTCATTCCACTTGCCTTGAATGAAGTCTAGAGGCATCTCCTTCCCATCAAAGACTCTGTGATAAGGAATCAGAACGTTAAACTTTTTGCTAATCTTTGCTCTGAGTTCAGCTAGTCCAATGTTATGATCATGCCTCACCCAATAAAGTACAGTAGCAGCAATCCACTTGGTAGTCGCCGGTCTAATTTTACCACTTAAAGAAGTATTAGGGCAGTTGTGTTCCTTAGTGTTTACTTTGATCTGCATTCGATAAGAATCCAAATAATTCAGAGCTAGTTATCAGTAGAATAAATATGAGAAAGACTGAAACTAAATGTAGCTATTGCAACCTGAAATGGGTGTCCACCCCGCATTAGAGATGCATGTAATCTCCATTTACACACATTACTTTCCCTACCGTGCACCCTAAATCTCTTTTGGTCGCTCTTTTCAATGATAAATTCGAACCTAACTCTTATTGCATAGGTTGCAACTACATATCTGCAGTCCTCCACATTATCAAAGATTGTCCCCTCATCAATTGTAGGATTGTCCCTGTCAAAGTGTATCACTGGCCTGTCCACGTCTTCGTCGTCGTATCTACATCCCATTTCCACATCTTCACATTCCTCTTCCTCATCGGTCCCATAGTCAGGCTCAAAGTTTGAATCAACCAAATATTCCCTACTCTCCATCCTATCAGGGTCAGCAGCCACGTCTGGATATGCTTTCTCATCATCATCCGCACCGCCACACGTTTCAGTGCCTTCATGCTCGCTTGACAAAGCATCATGCTCAAGGACAAGCTGTACAGACGTCCTGCAGTTTCCAACCCATATCCTTGGCATCACCATAGGACTATAAACACTAATTAGGGTATGTAGATAAGGAATCACAGTTCTTACCTTTCAATGTGGACGCACGACACCTTCTCCGGGATCCATACCTCCAAATCTCTGCACCCCGCTACCTCTCCTCCCATTTCGTTTTCCTCTGTGCTCTCTAGACTTGAAGGAGATTCCATGCTCTCTAGCTGCACAGGACCCATATCCGTGCTCTCAAGCCTCGCAGGATCCATCTCCGAGCGGGATCCGGATCACCAGCGTCGTTGGGCTCCTAACCTAACGGCCGACTCTCGGTTTTCGTTTCCAGACGCGCCTAGGCGGTGGGCGGCGGCAAGGAGACAGGGCATGGAGGGGAGGGGAGGGGACGTGAGGGGATGGCAGGGAGGGGAGGGCGGGAGGACGATGGCCCAAGGGGACGACGAGAGCGGTGCACGACTGAGTGGAGTGGCGGCGGCAGGAGCAGAGGAGAGGAGCGGAGTGGAGCTGGTTGCGACAAAGCATGGAAACTTGCACAATAATGTGTTAGTGGGCGGCACCAGCCCTTGAAACTGGGACGCGCGCCGTCGTAGGTGGAGGAGGTGGGCCCGCCTGTCAGAAAACATGCCACCTGTTAGCGCATTATACACGGGGAGCACTTCACGGAATTTTTAGCAGGTCCCACATGTCAGTCTATTTGATCAAGACTTGCATGCAGTGCATGGCTGGTCCACGCGCTAGTTCCGGAAAAAAGCTCGTTGATCCAAACTTGAATTGGCAATTCCGCTTCTTCTCCCCTGTCTCATCGTCTCCTCGCAGTGGCAGTTCCGCTTCGTCTCCCTCGTCTGTTATCCTTTCCTTCTTCTCCTCGTAGTGGTAGTTCTTCTTTCTTCCTCGATCAAAACATTCCCGCACATAAGCCATGGCCAGTAGCCGGATGAAGAGGAACTGGGCCGATCTCCCGGCCGACCCACTTCGCAAGATCGCCGACTATTTGCTGGAGAAAGAGGAGTACGTCGACACCTATGCTGCTTGTCGAGAAGTCTGCACCGATTGGCGCCGCACTTTAAAGGTGCCCGAATTCCATTTCAGCAACTGGATCATGATAGATAACACACTTCCAGACGTTGGCGACTTTACCTTCCTCAACCTCGCCACTGGTCATTCCTTCATGACAAATCTAATGGACGTCCATCGCAGGTTCACATTCACATCCGATATTTATTGGTATTTTCCATTGTAAACATCTTAGTGCTAACTTATGTCCTCTTCTTCCAAAAGATTCTACTTCGTTGGTGTTTCTCGTTGCGTCATCGTGCTTGCTCAGAGGGTGGAGCCGTACCAGATTCGGCTTCTAAACCCAATCACTCACAAGTCTAACACTGAGTTTCAAGCACACATACCATCTAATCTTTTGCAATCTCTCGTCGTGATGAAGGACCCGACGATGATGTTCGTTTGCACTGATTATCCAGATCATATTACATGTGCCGATGAGAGCACCCCAATGGGGCAAATCAATGGATCATTTCGAGAAGAGTTGTATTCGCCACCTCCTGATACGCTTCTGGTCTGCATGACGGCATTCTGAGGGGAAGTATATGCATTACTTGAGAATGGATACATCTTGTCGACCAACATCCAGTTAGAGCTGCGCACGAGCACTGTCACGATGGCCAAAATAATTTCAACCCCAGTCTTTGAACAGGTACGCTAAACCTACAAATTTTACCTTGTGGAGTCAGATGGTGATCTGCTTCTTGTGTTGAATGGAGATTTCACCAAAGGACAACCAGTGTTGTACCGGGTGGACACGGAGAACCGCTCTCTCGAGGCCGTCGGTGACATTGGAAGTCGTGCCCTCTTTGTTGGGCACAATCGGTCTATCTCTATTGATACCAGGTTACACCCCACAGTCAAACCCGGTTGCATATACTACATGAATTTTATCAGACTGTACGATCATGAGGTTCAAGCCTGGGAAGAGGAACCAACAATGGTAATGTATGGCTTAAGTCTGGAACATACACCGAGGCCTTACCCTCTGTACGAGATATTGGCAGCACAAACGGAGAGAGTTCTCTGAACATGTGTTGCAGCACGCGGGAGCCGACGACGACGAAATATATAGGGGAGAATGAATCATATATTCATCCTAGGTTATTTGCTAGCACTTTCAGGTCTATTTTTCGAAGTAGAAATTTGTACTGTATTTATATTATTTCGATGATCAGAATGTGTATTACCTTTCAGACAAAATTGAAATGTATTTAAATTTAGTACTTCCAGAATTCACAGTATTTATTTTTAGTAGCTTCTTTTAGAATGCTCTGTGTTCGACACGGGCATCAGCTCAGCGCCAGAATTCAGGTCCCACATGGAAAATTGCACAATAATATGTTGGTGGGCGGCACCACCCCTCGAACCTGGGATGCGTGCCGCCTAAGGTGGAGGGGGCGGGCCCGCCAGTCAGAAAACATGCCACATCGGCATCCCCTGATTCTGATGCCCTTTAAAAAAATAAAACACGCCACGTCGTTATCCCCTGTTTCTGATGATGTTGCTACACTCGACGGTACATGGTGGCATATAAATAATATCGTATAAACATAAGGGCACAGTCGTCAACATTTCTAAAATGAAACCCGGTCCCGTCGCCTACCTGTCCTGGTACATTGCCCGATGAGGTGGATAGCCACGACCAATCGTTTTAATACGTTCGCACTCTTATGCTGAGAAGGGAAATAAAAATTGAGCTGTTAATGCAACGAGTGTCGAATTATTACCCTCTAAGGAAATGGGAAATGGTTATTTTCACGCGTGCCCGTAGTCCAAACCTACTGTCAGTCTTTCACTCCCCTTCTCCGACTAACCACAGTTCACCTTGCGCAGCTCCTCCGTGCCGCACCAGCTAGGGTAACATGGCCCCGCCTAAGCCGCCGCCGCCGCGACAGCCGCCGAAACTGGGGTATTTAGCCCCTCTAAGGCAGGCCATGAAGCTCTACTTCAAGGTCGGTCTCCCATTGCCCTGCCAGTTGGATGATTTCCCCGAATGTGCCGAATCGGCCGTGGCGGCGACTGCGCCGTCGTCGGTGCCAGATGCGGCAAGCAGGGCCAAGAGAGCGATGTGGAGAAATCGCACGGCGACATTACGGTATGCTCTAGGCAATGAGAACAAGGTATGTATCAAATGTTTCATGAGAGCATGCCGCCGCCGAGGATACACACCCTCGAACAGGGAAGCGCCAAGGTCTAGGAACTCTCGCGTCCACGCTTCGGCGCGGACTACCTTACCTCAGTGGGGTAGGCTGGGAGCACGCTATCTGCGGCAAAGACGCTCCATCCTACGCACCGTCGAAGGCCGTACCATGGCGGCGACCAAGCGTCTACACTCAGCATGCTGGATTGCTCGACAGCAGGAGCCGACGAAGGGCATCATCTCAGCCCCGGAATTCAGGTTCGAGTTCACACGGACCTACGATCCCGAGAAGGAGATGTCGAATTTCAGTTTTGAAGAAATCGTTGCGGCGGAGCGGATGGTCCAACTGAACTGGGACTGGCACACGCAAATCGCTCGTGCATGAACGATGCAGATTTCTTGTAGTTTGGCGGGAAGGAAATAGATCAGTTTGGGTTAAATGATCAAAGAACTTATGTCCTCTTAAGGCAATTGGCCAGCTAACTTTTCTGGTGGAGATCTGTAGTTTCTTCAGTGTAGAATAGTTAAGTTCAGACTGAAGAATGGCTTTTGTAGATGAAATGCTAACGAATTGTTCTATAAACTAGTAGGAAGTTTAGCCCACTTTTGTGCAGGTATAAGACCCTTTTTATGGAAGTACTACTGCTGTAAGCAAATAATATCAAGTACCTATTTCCTTCAATTACTAGTCGTGGTTCAGTCCAGTTAACTGGCATCTTTTTATCCCAGATTACAGATTTTGCGTCTACTGTCTGTGCTGTAAACCTTTTTTCCTTTGTCTTGTGTTGCCTAAAAAATGGTCCTACAGTTCAACGTGTTACAAATGTAGCTACCTTGTACTCCCCCCGTTTCAAAATATAAGATGTTTTAGCTTTGTGAATGAAGTGTATCTAGTCCCCTTTTAGTATGTAGGTTCATCTAGGTTTAGAAAGCACCATCACTAAAAGATGTCTAGATACGCTCCATTCACAAAGCTAAAACATCTTATATTTTGAAATGGAGAGAGAACTTGAAGAGGAGATGGACTACATTTTCCTGGCATCCACAGAATTGACATTGCTCATTGCCAAACCACCCTCTTTTCATGAGGTTGTCCTTGGTTATTCACGGAAATTATAAAGCACGGTGTTCAACTACATCGATTCAAACTATTACATGCACACAAACTACATCAAATTCATTACCCACACATACTACATCGATTCAAACTATTACACACACATACTACTTCAAACTATTACACACACTTACTACATCGATTCAAACTATTACACATTTTTAGTCGATGCTAACTTCCTGCTACACTCTCCATACTACAAATTTATTAGCCACACATACCACGGCAATTCACTAGAGCTCTGTCTTCACTCGAGGGAAATCAGAACCACCAGCTCGTCCAAGCCCAGTTCCCCCACCGAAACTGTGTGCCCCGTCGCAAAACGGTGGCGGTCCTGTGCCATCGATCCTTCCAGGCTAACACTGCAGGCGACGAGGGCGCTTTCTGGCAGCCTCTTCGGGGCTCTGAATGCCATGTACCGAGTCCAGATCCTCCTCCAGGTGGATGATGACCGGGTGCTTCCAGGAAAGCTGTCGCCCTGCCCTGCTTGGAATCTGCACCTTGTACATCTTAGGGATGGCGTCAGGATCTTTCAGCCACGCCTTTACCTCGATGACCCATCTGTCGCTCGGTGGCACGATTTCCACCAGCTCGCCACCAAGGCTACTGACGACCTGCTTGAGGGCCTCCGGCTCCCAAGAATCCAATGGGAGGCCGGCAAAGCCGAGTTTGGAGAAGAAATGAAGCTGCCCCAAGCGATCGTCCCACCCACAGGCGCGATGCCAACGCATGAAGCTCATTTTCTCCCCGCAGCACTCGAAAGAATGGGAAGAATGTAGAACACGCTCGGTGTCTGAGCTGTGCTCGAACCGGACGAAAAAATCGAATGGCGGCGCGCATACCTCAATGTTGACCTCATTTCGTCTGATCCCAAAACGAGACCTGAAAGCCAACAGCAACTCTGCCGGCGACACGGCGGGACGGACGCCCAGCACGGTGGCCATGAGAGCATGGTCGTCGAACTGTTGTGCCAGGGCTACCATGCCTGGGGTGCGCGGCAGCACGCAACTTCCCAAGGCCAGTCGCCGGCCTGGATCGCTCGACGGGACGCGCTCCGCCGTGCGAGAAGGACTAGCCAGAGGCGAGATATTAGTCTGGGGACACGAAGCTCCGATACGGCGGACGATGCAATGGCGACGGCTGCGAGCTTCGATTAGAGGCGTGGGAGGTTGACCGGACATGGTGGAGATGCAAATTAGAGCAAGCGCGAGCTCCAATCTGAGACGAGCAGCCGGAGCGGAGCAAATGTTATGGGGAGGGGAGCAGGGGAGAAGACCAGAGCAGAGCAAAGAAATAGATCTCGTCCACTCAGGGATCTGGTCCACGCAGGGATAAGCTAGTCTACGACCGCAAAAGATAACAGGGAATACTGACATGGCGGGCCAAGAAGAGTTGACCTAACGGCGGTATTTGAGTTCAACCGTTTTTCGTCTGGTTCAAACGACCATTTGGCCGTTAGATTTGTATTCACCCCCATTTGGCCCTTCTGGACAATTGGCGAATCTACTATGGCCCCTCCGCACGATTGATGGCAACTCGGGTACCGCGGTGCGCTCACCCACCAAGTTTGGTATCGCAAACGAATATTCCCATGCTAGTGGGTCTGTGATGTTAGCCTCTCCTTAATGCGATATTGCTAGAAGAAAAAGTAAACCCAAGATATACACACATAGGCGATTCAAACAAAAGACATTCAAATCAAATAAACGTAACCCGAGTGCGTTACCACTAGAACAAAGATATTTATAGAATAAATATCATTAAACTTTTATTGGTACTACAACTTAAGTACTGGTCTTCTTAAAAATATCTTGTGTGTCTATGTTTTATCTGTTTTAAAATATAAAAGGGCAACTCTACTAGCGTCTCAATTTATAAAATGCCATATAATGGAGTATTTTCTTAAAAACATGGGTAGGCAGAGTTTTTTATTTATTTTGAGAGGTTTTTTTTATTTTGAGAGGTGGGGGCAATGAACAAAAGGCTGAATTAAAAAGAGTTTGGCTATTCTACATAGACTGTTCTACGTGGGTTATACTCTATAGGCTATGCTCCATAGGCTTCATTCTCAAATTTTATTGGGTTATGCTCAATAGTCCCCTGACCCCTAAAAGGCCGAATTAATATGTTCTCGGCTATGCTCCGTGGGCACCTTTCTCAAACTTCACTGGGCTGTGGTTAGTAGTCCCCTGATCCCGAAAAGACCGAATAAAAATGTTCTTGGCTAAAGAGGGGCTGAGTGAGCTACTAGATTTCTTCTCCTATTTAATAAAAATTGAATTGTGATGTGCTCGGCCGGATTCGAAACAAAGACCTCAGAATGGGAGGGGAAAAGCGATAATTCTTTTTGACAGCTATTCATGTCAAAATTTAGTAGTACAGAATAAGGTAGAAACGTTATCAACATATTCAAAGTTCATATTCAACAACACTTGACCAATTCAACAGCATTTCAAAAGTGACCAATTCAGCAATACAGACAATGAAATACCATAGCAGTAAAGAGAGGATTAGTTCTTGTTTCAGCTCTAAAAACCTTGTCGCGTGATCAGTTTTTCCTTTTCACCAAACACACTCGACCATTGGAGCAAGCAAAACTGACGATCAAGTCTACTTTGAGTACCTTCTTCTCACATCAATGCCTGTGTGACCCCCGTATGCAACCCAAAATGCCCAAGTCTCATCTAGATTATAACACGGCCATGTTTCAAAAGAAAAGCAAGACTATCTACTGCCCTTGATTTAAAAAGTACTAGTACATTAGTATTAGTTCCACAAAATGCTTTAGTAATAGCAACGATAGAACATTTAAGAGATTCAGTAGCTTTCCTGCTTGAAATTCAATAGAAGTACAGGGATAATCAGTTCTTGTTCCAGCTAAAAAAACTTGGCACACGATCAGTTTGGCCTGTTCTCCGAACAGATTTGATCATCGGAGAGGGCAAAACTAACGATCAAGTCTGCTTTTGTGTGAATACCTCCTCCTTACGTCAATGCCTGTGTGATTGCCCATATGCAACCCAAACTGCCCAAGATTCATGTAGATAACTGTGACAATGCTAAGTTTCAAAAGAAAAGCAAGACAATCTGATGCACTTCATCTAAACAAGTACCAGTACATCATACTTCATTCTACAAAATATTGTAGTAATAGTAACAAAAGAGCATTTGACAGATTCAGTAGCATTTGAAAGATCCAGCAGTACAGAATAACACCGTGCAAATATCAGATAGATTCCTGGTTCATATTCAGTAGCACTTGACAGAGTCAGCACAACATTCGAAGTGACTGGTTGGCAGTACACAGACAGTGACCAAAAGAATTGACAGATTCAGCAATGCGGATATTGAAATTCAATAGATGCAGCAAGACCTAATTCAAAAGGAAAGCGAGACCATATTCTGCAGTCGGCCGGTCGATCTTAACAAGTATCGAACAAAACTTTGGACAGGTTCAGTAGCATTTGAAAGATTCAGCAGTACATAATAAGAAAGAAAAATATCAACATATTCCCAGTTCACATTCAACGGCACTTGGACATATTCAACAGCATTTCAAAGTGACAGATTCAGTTTGCCCTTTTCTCTGAACACTCATCATTGAAGACACAAAACTGACGATCAAGTCTGCTTTTGTGTGCATGCCTCCTTCTCACATCATTGTCTGTGTGTGACCTCCATAGGCAACTCAAAATGCCCAAAGCGTCGTCTAGATTATGAGTTTATGGCAAGGACAAGTTATAAAAGAAAAGCAAGACCATCTACTACACTTGATCTAAGCTAAGCTATCCTATTACATAGTATTACGATTACTTACGGTAGTTTGGTTCCAATTGCGGGCATTGGCGAAGCTAGGGATGAACCATATAATGGAGTCTTCGGAGATTTCCATGCAACGTTGGTTGGGAAACCAACAACCGCTTCTTCAGTATTTAGATTGAAGTAGCATATTTTAGGAAACAGCGTATATCCAAGTCCTATTGCATGGTGGGAGGTGTAGACACAGTTGCTTCTCGTCAGATATCCTGGGGAAACATCTGCACCGCCTACCGCAATGTTAATCAGATAGTTCAATTCAAGAAAAAGGGCATATGCTCCCAGGTCAGCAATCGCTATCAATGGCTTGGGTGAATACAAGTAAGATGTGTCCTTTGAGTACATCATGCATCCAAACCCAGTAGCATAGGTGCCACAAGTGCGACCATAGCGATCAACACTATGATCAGCAACAGGATTGCCATGACCATAATAAGTACCGCCATGAAACTCCTCATCAGTAACACCCTCGATATGGATAAGAAGAAGGCGAGACTAATATGCAGATATAGATAAGAACCATAAACTAGGTTCGTGCTCGTGATCATCTATGGCATCAAGGTTTCCCTCCTCGAGATGCGCGCCACGTGGTGACGGGAGCAGAATAGGACCTTGAAAAAGAAACGACGGACAAATTAGCCAACACTAGTTTACATCCATTAAAATTGAAGCTAGTGTTAGAACATGAACGGATCAAACTTACCAAAATACAGATGATTCCAAACATAAAAACTGCCACTCTCAGTGGCTACAAACACCAGACATTTATGGATAAGTGCATCCCTGTATCAGAAATAGCACTAGAACTGGTTCTCAAGAACTGTCCATGCATACTCATCGCCATCAAGGGTAGCAATTGAGTAGTCGAAGATAGCGACAAGAGAGAAATCTAAATAATCCGCTGCAGTTGTGGGATCTCGGCAAATAGCAATCTTCTCGAGGAGAATAGGATGATCATTACGCATGAATGTAATAGATCTTTGGTCGGTAAAACTCATTGACTTGTAGGATAGGAACGTGTTGATGAGTGTACACATTGACAAGCTCCCACTTGCACTCGGACCCAACAATGGTGATCCCATTGGCACCTACCCACTGCTTACCCATACAATTTGGGAACATAGCTTCAGAGGGGAACCCGTCCAACGGCATCATCTTGCATGTCGTGCCCTTGCCCTTGAAGTACTCGTTGCATTCCCATGATTTCTTAGTGGGGTGAGAATGAAGAACACAGGGGAGGCCAAACGACTGAGAAGCATGTAAATTTATATTTTGCCGAGCCAAGAAGATGTTTGGACGAACCGGCGAGGCTTGCGGCAGTGATGATGTCGCATCTGGTTATGAGTTCTTCAAGCGGGACTTCGGTGAAACCATCCTGGAACAGCTCAGAATCATCACTGTCCTTGCACGGTCCTGCCATCGCAAGCGAGATGATGGAAGTTGGGATGGTGGCTTGATTTGGTTTTCTGGAAAAGAGGGATGATCGATGGTGGCAGGCGGGACAGCGAGAAGAACAAACACACTCATACTGTGCGGTGAATAGGATCAGAAAGCGGCATTGTGGAGGAGAAGAACGGCGACACTTGGCGTAGAGGTAGGGTAATGGGGAACTAGGGATAGAGCGTATAGGCGAGGTTGAATAAAATGAAAACAGATGCATGTTCCTCTGCTCCAGTTCCTTTATGAATAGTACTACTCTACTCCTGTTCCCTCCACAATAAATCTTTTTTGTAAAATGAAAACGAAGAACTACTGAGTACTCGAATGTAGGGGTAGCTGTAGGAGTAGCGATCCACCTGTAATAATAATTTCTCCCATTCTCAAGCTGTTTTGTGGTACTAGTTTCCAACAAAGGAACTCTTGTGTAATTTCTGGTCAAATTGATGGCCATGCCAATTTATAAGAAAGCTTTCCATATATACGGATATAAACAAAATATGCCGTGTGATTCCGATGTTTTATTTGTACTAATACTTACTTCACAAAACAACACATTTTTTTGCACCTAGGAATTTAATATGCTATATTTTGGACATAAAGGATCCAACCATACACTGGAAACATTGTTTACCATTCCACGATGAACTCATCTACAAAATATGGGCACATTATCATAAAATACGAAATATATATGGAATTTGACCTCAGTCATCTTGCTTGAAACATATTAGCACCCCGGGTACAACCACTACTAGGAAATCACTTGTTGTTTCTACTTTGTGCATCATCATGATAGTATGCTCATGTCATCATGCCATATTGTATTTGAGTATCATCATCACGTATATTTTTATTCGCATGTTTTGACAGCAACCTATTTTGCTAAAATCATATTTTTGTTTTACTAAAACATCCCTATCGTTTTATTAAACCCTTCCCCTTTTCTTATTTTGAAATTATAACAAAATAATATTTTCGTCCGTTACGTGACCACAAAGGGTTTCTTATTTTATTAAAATAAAAAAGACAAAAAGTCCGTCTACAGTTTTGGCCCAAATCTAGTCTCATCTAGTCTACTTTGGACTATATAAATAGGAAAACGCTTCTTTACCGTCGGAGGCTACGCGTGTCCGCGGCCTCCGGTCTCTCTGCTCGTCACGTGTCCCTTTCCAGCGGGAGAAAGATGCTTCACAGGGATGGCCCCCATCTCTTCTGGCGCCGGCTATCTCCGTCCAACACCACTCCCCTCCTCCTTCCCCACTGGCGGCAGACGCGACTGCTGCTCGTCTTCCTGCCTCCTCTCCCGGTGAGCCCCATTCACGGCCCGCCTCCTCTGTTCGGCAAGCCCATCACGAGCAATGGCGCCACGGTGCCCGATGAGCACAGAGTCAGAGACTGCAAGGGCGGGACAACGGTGTTGTGAAGAGCGGTGGCGCTACGGCGAGTCGGTAGTCGGATGCTTCAAGGGTTGGGCGGTGGTGCTACAAGGTTGGGGCCCTGCTGCTACCAATGGCAGCCGACACTGCTACCAACGACCACCGGCGATGCTACCAGCCGGGGACGGTGTTGCTGCAAAGGCGGGGCGGCGTTGCTAGCAACGGCAACCCACACTGCTACCAACAGCCACCGACGATATTACTAGCCGAGGACGGTGTCGCTGCAAAGGTCGGGCCGCGTTGCTACCAACGGCAGCCGACATTGCTTCCAACGGCCGCCGGCGCTGCTACCATCTGGGGCGGTGTTGCTGCAAGGGCGGGGCGGCGCTGCTACCAGCCGGGGGCGGTGGTGCTGCAATGGCGGCCGGCGCCTGCTACCTGCGACGACAACATTTGCTACGGGCGGCGTCACCGGTTGCTACGGAAGGAGGCGGAGTTTGCTACCGGCGGCGTCGACGGTTGCCATGCGGTTGCTACGGGCGGCGACGATGCTTGCTACAAAAGCCGTCGACGGTTGCTATGGCCGGCGGCGGTGTTTGCTACGGGCGGCGTTGATGCATTCTACGGAAGGCGTCGGCGGGTTTCTATGGGCAGCCTCGGCGATTGCTACCCAAGACCGGTGGCGGTGCTACCCATGGCCGGTGGCGGTGCTCGACGCTGGCGAGGTCTCTCGCTGGAGCCGACCGACGGGGGCAGTGTGTACGGGTGGTACGTGCTGCAGGTGTGGTCGTCAGTTGGCTTTTTTCTGTTGTCGTGACATTACGGGAGTGTCCCAGGAAAACGATAATAAAGGGATATGGGACACGTGTAGATAGCTTAACCCGGAGGACCAGTGCTTCGCATCCTCCGGAGAATGCTCAGCACTATCCATATAAATAATACCTTGTCCTTCTTTCTCTCCAAACCCTAGCCCCAAACCTGTTCAGATCTGGTCTAAACATCCCAAAATTCCCCTCTCGTCTCTGGTAAAATCCCTTCTTTTCTCCCGTCGCATCCTTTTCCCCAGCGGTCAATCCTTCACATCGATTGAAGAAACTTGGTGCAGAGCATATGTAAAGTGCATGCATCAATCGATTGTCCAATTTTTCTCCTGTTCCCGTGCGCAACGGGCCACCTCCACACTCCCATCTTCATACGCGAGCGCCACCAGGTTTCATGCTGCGCTCTCGCACCCTGCCTCCTCGATCTGCGTGCAAGGCAGCGCCACCACGCCACCAAGTCCCATCGCCAGCCAGCCTCCACAGATCCCAATCGCTATCAGGTTAAAAATCACCACCAGGAGCTCCACCTCGCCAGACAATCGCCTGGCTTCGCCTTGAGTTCCGCACGGAGACCCAACTCGCCTCAGCGACGCCTCCGACCACCTCGTATGTCCCGCCGCAGCATGCGCACATATGTCCGCGCCGATCTTCTGTTTCCGTGTCGGTCTAAACTAATTTGGGCCTTTGTTTTCGTTCTCCTGTGCTAGATCGACAAGGTCTACCCCCGCCGGTTGGTCTCGGATCTGCAGCCGTTCTTGGTCCATCTTATGTTGGCAGTCCGGCATCATCTCATCTTCCGACCGTCTTATCCGTCGTGTGTTTGACAAAATGTCCACAAGAGTTTGGCTTAGCGTTTCTTTTGCCCGGTGTGTCCAATGTGTCACCGTTTTGGTGGGATACAACTTCATCAAGTTTGGCATCACTTCGCCACCACTCCAACAAGTTCTTCTTCCCGGAGTTTGTTACTTCTGCTACCCCATCAACAACCTGAAGTCCGTCTCTTTGCCTCACCAATTCGAACAGGGCGATCCCTATCCAATACTTTTTTTAATAAATAAAATATAACTTGTTGCATATAAATTATTCATACTTGCATACATGTTTGGTAGATTGGGGGCAATTCACCTCATAATTAAATATGGAGACCATATGAGAGCTATTCTAATCTTATATTGGCTTCATTTAATTTTGTGTATCGAACCGTGCCATGTTTTGCCTTATTAAGCCAACATTTAAATTGCGCTGTATCTAAACAACATGAACCTTCTAATTAATTGCCGGGTGCCGATTTCGCATAATATTGCCTAGTCGTACCGCATCTTTGACATGCCATGCATCATATCATAAATATGCTGGATCTTCCGCCCTAATATTAAATAGTGTATCCGGTTTTCTTTTAGTGCTTTGCTTCTTTACAGATTAGGCAAATTGAGTGGATGTGAGTATGGACAAGTTCTTTAGATAATATATCTTGAACTATGTTTCCTAGGCGAGCAATCTCCTCATTTCTATCTATTTTGCTTTTATAGTCTTTATTTCCTCATGTTGATCTATTGCTATCCGTGTTGCGATGATTTAATTTCCGTGCATCATTTATACTCCTTGCAGCCTCTATATTGCCTTGGACACATCCTATTACCTGTTGTTTGATAGATAGTCGGTCCTGCGAGTCGTAGTTGCTTGCTCAGATGCTGCTTCGCGTCGTTGTCATTCCACCGTTGTTGTGAGGTTGGCACATGCTTAGTGGTGGAGATGATACCGACTTTTATTATAACTTGTTAACTAAAATGCTGGAAATAAATAATGCAGAGGCACCGGTGGGTAAGAATCAATATTTGGTTTTTAACAGCCCATTTGTGGTGACCTAGGATCTGAGTTCTTGACACCTGTTCCGAGATCGAGCGCGCTAACCACAGGTGGGTGGGCACCCAATCGGCTTACTACCTAACTTCAAAGTACTGTGTTGGGGGCCACAAAGTAGTTTGGGGATTTATTACTATCATGTACTTATGCCATGCTTTACTGCTTTATTTACGATTGCGCGTGGAGCGCTTGTACTGTGCAGGATTGTGAAGTGTTTTCGTGGTATCGACAAGCCCAGTCACACTTTTGGGTTCCCAGTCGTTTACATCCATTGACGCAAACCCTGGGTCCGTCTCGGAGCCGGCCGACTTCGTTGTGGGTAGCTTGGTAGGGTGGCCCCCATGTACTTGCTTTGGGTCTGGGAAACATCGTGTCCAAATCCTCGTCGAATACGGTTGGGTGTATATTCAGGATCTTGCTCATATTCGGATTTGACAACAAGGGTTGAAGTGCGTGTGGATACTTTAGTGCACCCCTGCAGGGTTAAATCTTTTAGAAAGCCGTGTCCGCGGTTATGGATGACTTGGAGCATGGTTTTCTCGATCGTAGACAAATGTAACTAAAGTTTACTGTTATACTCTGACTTGTATCTGATATGACTAGTAAGTTGGATAACCACCATGGAATGAATGAATAAAACTGCCAACTGTGTGAGTTTCCTCGGCATGACTTCCTCGTTTGGTCTCGAGGGGGAAATATCAGGATGAGTATGCTTGGTGTTAGTTACAGGTTGGTTCTGAATAGGTATTTCTTATCCCCCTCTATTAGCCGACAGTTGTATCGAGTCGCTATATGTTGTAGGCGAGAGCCGTTGAATTCTAGACTCGCCATGTACTGGCCTGAATGCTTACTGCTCCCTTTTTCCTTTGCCGTTTATCGGCACCCCTTTTGTTTTAGCAGGTACAAGTTTGACATCGTTAGCAAGGTTACCCTTCCGGCTTGGCCTAGGCAGGGTTATGGACGCCATTGGTTATTCTTCAGGGCTCTTAGCCCCATTTGCATCTTATCTGTACTCAGATGTTGTATCATTTTCAAGGTAATTTGGATCTTTGTATTGTATATTTGTAATCTTGTCGCATGGAGTCGTTATTGTATATATGTTATGTGGGTTCCATTGTGGACTATTGTGTAATGATATTACTTTGTTTTCCACCCACATGCAAGTGACTGGTGGGCATCTTTGAATCGTTTCTATACGACTTTGCGGGAATTGCTAAAACTTGCATAGGGCCGATTTGAGGGTGTTACAAAACACAAGAATGTTAATACATATAGTAGGCCATATTGCGAAACATGGTTTTTGAAAGACTGCCAAAAAATTGTCCTTGTTTTAAAAACAATCAAACAAAAATAATGAGTACTAATAACAAAAGAATTCACACAACATTCTCCTGCATGTACTACTTTTCATGAAGATAAACATGAGTTTTGACAACTATTTAAAGATAAACGTGAGTATGAACATTCTTGGGTTTCAAGACGAACGAGCAAGTTCAAGGCCATATCTACATCATACTTTATGCTGATGGCCCCGTATCTAAGAATTTGCATGGCAGCAAATTTGGTCATATTTTGAAAGCAATCAAAGATGAAGTACTATGAAAAGTAGGGCCCGATCATATGCTCTCTCGAGGAGCCCAACCCGATTGTTTTCTTTGCTAAATTTTATGGTCCTTTATGCTAAATGTATGGACTTCGGTGTAATTTTATTTTTTTAGGTCCTTGATGTAAAATGTACTCCCACCATGCGTGTAAAATTCTAACCAAAAAGTGTAAGTGGTGAAATTTTGATGATTTTAATCTTATTTATCAACGAGTAAGACCATTATTGGTTTTCAAGCCAAACGAAGAAGGTCAAGGCCATATCAACATCATACTTTATGGTGATGATCCCATATGAGAGAATTTGCATGGCGATAAATTTGGCCATATTTTGAAACAATCGGAGAGAAAGTAGTATGAAGAGTAGGGCCTGATCATCTTCTCTCTCGAGGAGCCGAACTCGACTATTTTCTTTGCTACATTCTATGGTCCTTTATGCTAAATGTATGGAACTCGGTGTAATTTTACCTTTTTTTAGGTCCTCGATGTAAAATGTACTCCCACCATGCGTGTAAAATTCTAACCAAAAAGTGTAAGTGGTGAAATTTAGACCATTTTAAGCTTACTTGTCAACGATCATGACCATTATTGGATTTCAAGCAGAACAACCAAGGTCAATACCATATCAGCATCATACTTTATGGTGATGATCCCATATGAGAGAATTTGCATGGTGACAAATTTGGCCGTATTTTGGAAACAATCGAAGAGGAAGTAGTAGGAAGAGTAGGGCCCGATCATCTGCTCTCTCGAGGAGCCGAACCCGACTATTTTTTTGCTAACTTTTATGGTCCTTTATGCTAAATGTATGGACCTTGGTGTAATTTTACCTTTTTTAGGTCCTTGATGTAAAATATACTCCCACCATGCGTGTAAAATTCTAACCAAAAAGTGTAAGTGGTGTAATTTAGACGATTTTAAGCTTTTTTGTCAACGAGTATGACCATTATTGGATTTCAAGCCGAACGACCAAAGTCAAGGCCATATCAATATCATACTTTATGTTGATGATCCCATATGAGAGAATTTGCATGGCGACAAATTTGACCATATTTTGAAAACAATCGAAGACGAACTAGTAAGTAGAGTTTGGCTCAGATTAGCTGATCTTTCGAGAAGGAGCCAAACCAGAAAATTTTCTTTTAGGGAGCTTTATGATAAATGTATGAACCTTGATGTAATTTTTGCTTTATTCATGTCCCTGATGTAAAATGTACTCCGACCAGCTGTGTAAAAATCTAACCTAAAAGTAAGTGGTGAAAATTTATATGAATTAAAGCTTAGTTGTCAACGAGTATGAAACGTTCTAGGATTTCAAGATGAATGAACGGGGTCATGATCCCATATCCAATAATTTGCATGCTGACAAATTTGGCCATATTTTGAAAACAATCGAAGTTGAAGTAGTATGAAAGGTATGGCTCGATCAACCACTCACTCGAGAAGGAGCCGAACCCGACTATTTTCCTTTCTTAATTTTATGGTACCTTGTGCTAAATGTATGGATCTCGATGTAATTTTCCCCCTTTTGAGGTCCCTTATGTAAAATGTACTCCGATCGACCGTGTAAAATTCTAACCTAAAAGTAAGTGGTGCAATTTAAACGAATTTAAGCTTAGTTGTCAATGAGTATGAACCATTCTTGTATTTCTAGATGGACGACCAAGGTCAAGGCCATATCTACATCATACTTTATGCTGATGATCCCATATCTAAGAATTTGCGTGCCAACAAATTTGGCCATATTTGAAAACAATCGAAGATGAAGTAGTATGAAGAGTATGGCTCGATCAGCTACTCTCTCGAGAAGGAGCCGAACCCGGCAGTTTTCCTTGCTTAATTTTAGGGTCCTTTGTGCTAAACGTATGGGCCTTGATGTAATTTTCCCCTTTTAGGTCCTTGTTGTAAAATGTACTCCCACCGACCCTGTAAAATTCTAACATAAAAGTAAGTGGTGAAATTTAAATGGATTTCAGTTTATAGTTGTCAATGAGTATGGATATTCTTAGATTTCAAGCCGAATGACCACAATGTCAAGGCCATATCTCTACATCATACTTTATTCTGATGATCGAGTATCAAGAATTTGCATGGCGATAGATTTGGCCATATTTTGAAAACAATCTAATAGGAAGTAGTATGAAGAGTATGGCTCGATCAACTTCTCTCTCGAGAAGGAGCCGAACCCGACTATTTTCTTTGCTGAATTTTAGGGTCCTTTGTGCTAATGTATGGACCTTGATGTAATTTTCCCTTTTTATGTCTTTGATGTAGAAATATACTCCCACCGACCGTGTAAAATGCTAACCTAAAAGTAAGTGGTGAAATTTAAATGAATTTAATCTTCGTTGTCAATGAGTATGAACTTTTTTAGATTTCAAGCCGAAGCGACCATAAGGTCAAGGCCATATCTCTACATCATACTTTATGTTGATGATCCCATATCAAGAATATGCATGGCGACAGATTTGGCCATATTTTGAAAACAATCAAAGAGGAAGTAGTATGAAACGTATTGCTCGATCACTGCTCTCTTGAGAAGGAGCTGAACAGAATGTTTCCTTGCTTAATTTTAGCGGGGGTTGTGCTAAATGTATGGAACTCAATATAATTTTCTCTTTTTAGGTCCTTGATGTAAAATGTATTCCCACTGGCTGTGTAAAATTCTAACCAAAAAACGAGTGGTGAAATTGAAATGAAATTAAGCATAGTTGTCAATGAGTACGAAAAATCTTGCATTTTCAAGACGAACAACCAAGGTCAAGGACATATCTACATCATACTCTATGCTTATGATCCCATATCCAAGAATTTGCATGTCGACAAATTTGGCCATCTTTGAAACAATCGAAGATATTGAAAACATAAAATAATTAGTTTCAATTTTCAAGTGACAAGAATTTATTTTCTGAAAAGCAAGTAAGAAGAATTTATTTCCTTTTTCTGTTAAAAAATAAAGAGGGAGAAGAGACTACGAGCACAGAGGAGGCAACGAGAGAGCTGCGAAGAGGAGGATTTAAGGCGGTGCCATGTCAGAGCAAAGTTAGGATGGGTTCCTGACACGAGGTACAGGGTACAATGAGTAGAGTAAATTTCAGGACCTTTACAATATATATGCATGCAAAATAAATTGTGTTTTCTCTGTCCTTCACTCCCTCATCACCACCCACACCCCGGCCGGCTGATCTCTCTGTCATCCACAACATGGCGCTACACACGCCACGTCGACCGACGACCCTGCCTTGTGTCGGCGGCTACGTGTCCTGTGTTTGGCGTGTTCATCAGTTGCGTTGGTGGGAACCATTTGGTCCTTTGAGGCAAAAAGTATTACTACTACAATAGAGTAGCAATTCAAACTTTCTCGGTTTTCAAATTTTCACTTCCTTCATAAACATCCCGGGGAGGATATTCAAAAGATCGCCATTCACAGTACTACTAGTACAAGACGAGTACTACTTAAGTGTTGGACAAGTGATTCGTTGATCTGGATAGCCAAAAAAAACAAAAACGTCCCATCGCATTGGATGCTCACTGTTATGATCTAGCCAGCCCTCCTACTCTGCACTACTCGACTCCATATCCTAGGAAGAGGAAGCACCAAGCACACCTGCAGCAAGATGGTTCGAAAGTGAGGAGCGCTCCTTTTTTCCCGTGAAGCAAGTAGTACTCCCTCCTTCCCAAATTAGGACACGTATTACTTCTGGTCAGAGTCACATTTAATAAACTTTGACTAAGTATACGACATCAACTCAAAGTTATTAGAATCATCATGAACTATAATTTTATATTATATGCATTTGTCATTAGAAAGTCAATATGGTTTTACATATAGTTGGCCGAACTTTCTAAAGATTGACTTTGACCAAACCTAATATGCGTCCTAATTTGGGAAAGAGGAAGTAGTATGAAGAGTATAGGCTCGATCAGTTGCTATCTTGAGGAGCCATACCCGACTGTTTTCCTTGATTGTTTTAGGGTCCTTTGTGCTAAATGTATGGACCTCAGCTAATTTTCCCATTTTAGGTCCTTGAGATGTAAAATGTACTTCCCACCATCCATGTAAATTCTAACAAAAAAGTTTAAGTGGTGAAATTTAAATGATTTAAGCTTACTTTCAAGCGTGGTAATGAACATTCTTGGATTGTCATGCCGAACGAAACCAAGGTCAAGGCCATACCAACATCATACTTTATGCTGATGACCCCAAATAATCAGAGAATTTGCAATGGAAACAGATCTGGCCATATTTCAAAACAATGAGAAGAGGAAGTTAAGTAGAAGATTTTGGCTCAGATCAGCTGACCTCTCGAGAAGGAGCCAAACAGAAAGGTTAACTTTTAGGGTCCTTTGGGCTAAATGTATGGACCAGCTTCGATGTATTTTACCTTTTTAGGTCCTTGATAGAAAATGTACTCCACCGACGTGTAAAAATGTTAGCCTGAAAGTAAGTGGTAAAATTTAAATAATTTCAGCTTAGTTGTCAACGAGTATAAACATTCTTGGATTTCACGAAGAACGACCACAAGGTCAAGTCCATATCTCTACATCATACTTTATGTTGATGATCCCATATCCAAGAATTTGCATGGCGATCGATTTGGCCATATTTCAAAAACAATCAAAGAGGAAGTAGTATGAAGAGTATGGCTCGATCAGCTGCTCTCTCGAGGAGCCGTACCCGACTATTTTCCTTGCTTGGTTTTAGGGTCCTTTATGCTAATGTATGGACCTTGATGTAATTTCCCCTTTTTAGGTCCTTGGTGTAAAATGTACTCCCACTATCATGACCTGAACCCAATAAGGTGCAGATCCCTATGTTTATAGTGCTAGTCCCTGGATCGAATAGCTAGCACCCACAGTTTAAGATGTAATATCAATAAACAAAGGTCATATTACATCGCATATCCATGAATAAAAATAGTTCATTACAACTTACATAGCTCATATGGCTATCTCATTACAAAGCAGCAGATATAACTATAAAGCATGGAGCCCTTCATCTGCCACAAAACATTTGGTGCAAACTTGTAATCCCTGCTCATATGGCTATCTCAGTACTTAGTTTTACCCTCTCGAGAGGTGGTGCACTTTCCCCACAAGACTCGACATGCATCGAGACGAGACTTTTTAGAAGCAATCCCTCAGACCACCACGGACGCGTTCCATCCTATCATCACTACCACCCTCTGTCCGTCTGGCTGAGTTCTCGCAACTTAGTCGGTCAAGGCAGAGCCCATATTCCATGTGGTGCACTGGAAGCTTCGCGACAAGAACGTCTCCAATCTCTTTGTTCCTGGGTGTCCGTCCACAAGTGCGATACACCAGCCGACCATAGACATGGCCCCTGAGTAACCACTCAACATAATCCAAGCAAGTCCCAATTCCACCCAAGTGTTGCATTAAGAACTTGTTTTATTATAGAAAACATATATTTTCCAATACTCCATATATTATAATATGATATTCCATCCTGAAAACTATAGCAAGGCTAAGCATTTCTAATCTTACGATGTTTCACCTACCAAGTAGAAAACTACCATTCCCTATTCTACATAGGAGATATAGCATAGCATAATAATATAGTCTATCATGCATATACTACAAAAAACCACTAAGTAATTAATAATTTAAACAGTAGGACTTGATGATAGTGCCACTTGCCTTGGTAGTAGAATATTTAGGTACTCTTCTTGATCTTTCAAAGATTACACTCCTCAAGTCTACAACAACAATCAATCAAGCAAAAAACACAATCTCAAAACTAGCATCACAAAACAACGCATGAATACAATGAAATGCATGCAAGCATACAACAAGATATTTATTGAACAAGTTGTTACAACAGGCTATGAACACTATAAACACCTACTGGTCCTTTATATAAGGTGGATGCTAATTGTAATAATCTTAGTGCAAAGAGATTATTGAAAACATTTTATAACACTAAATAAGCCACACTTGACTAACAGATGCTACACAAATCCTATGTACTGAACTAAAATTTTTTAAGATCCTACAGTACAGAGGATTCTATATACAACCATTTGCAAAAGGATTCACTCAAAATAATTAACACAAACAATTTTTATACTCAAATACTCCACAAATGGTTTTGTATAAAACGTGATTTTAACCACCACAAAAGTACCGAATTGTTGCTCTACTGTATTCTACTACTCATATTGTGAATCTATAGACATATTATTTGCTAAATTTGGATGAACAAAACTAAAGATATGATTTTTGCAAATTCCTATGTTCTTATGTCCTAAAAATCGCGAAAATAGAATAGACATGACACTTGGCAGAATATGGATTGGATGATACCCTTCGGTAAGTGATCTGATTCTGACCATTAGATGAAGATCGGATGGACAAAGAGTGCTCACCGGAATAGCTCGCCAGAGAGATCGACGGAATAGCGGCTCACTGGCTTGGCATTGTCGTTCTCGTCGCTAGGAACGTATCCGGAGTTGAAGAAGATGTGGACGACATAGAGGATGTCGAGGCGAACACGATGATGACCATGGCATCGTTTGTAGAGTCCAAGAGAGAGAGAAATCCTTGGCTGGAGCAACGTGCGGCGTCGACGGCGCGGCGAACTGCAACAAGAAGTTGCACCATCATGTCCTGGAGGTAGGCAACGATGAGTAGAGTATTCTAGTTCAAGGAATTGATAAGATTCTCACCGTGGACGACAAGATCTGACGATGAACTCGAATTTAGGGCTGAAGTTGGCATGGTTGGTATGCATTATAGAGACATCCTCTAGAGAAAGTTTAGGAACAAAAGTGAAGGAGGAGGACTAGATGTACGCGCTGCTTCTCTCGGTTCGTCTTGATATGCTCTAGGGAGGGAGATCGGGAGACGTATGTCACCAATTGGCATTCGGAGCACCGGTTTAATATGAGAGATTAAGACACTAAAGTGAGAAACTAATGGCCTAAATGGAACCTCCACTTGATTATAAACGTTTTTCGTTTTGAAGTCGAAGAGAAACTGTCACAAGAATTGATAGGGGGAGGAGAGGAAGGAGTACAACCATGAACATGACTCTTTGTTTCGTGTACACGAAGAGGAAGAAGACGAGCGAGTGCTCGATCGTCCTAGATGGGCCACGAACATTCGGCCCAAAGAGAAAAATAAAAGGAAGAGAACAGAAAAAATAGACAAGTGGGTCAGGGTTACATGGGCCTTGGGTTGGGTTGCTGCTACATTGTGTTTCTTTAATATTTTTCTTTTTCTCTTTTTTTTCAGGTTTCTTTATAACTTTTGTTTTAGAGCTCTAAATGGATCCATTCAAATTTCCAAAATTTTGTAAAATCAACAAGCATTTTAGGATATTATCTATCTTATTTATTTTCCAATTCAAACAATATCATTTATAAATATTTACTTTGGCCTATATGGTTCTTTTTTTCTTAGTTACTTTCCTTCATATCTTTTTATTTAAAACTCCAAAAGGGGTACAAACCAATTTACAGAGTTTTATAAAATAATTCTTTCACCATTATATGTTATTTAAATATACTTTTGTTCCATTTAGACAAGGATTTTAGATATGGCTTATCTTGACTTTGCAATATAATCTCATTTCTTTTTATCTTTACCAAATAAATTATATATTTGATTTATAGTTTCAAAAACGAAAGGTGATTATCATTGTTAATTCTATTTCATAATTATCTTTATAAAACCATTTAAGAATACTTTATTTCATTTTGTTATTGATTTTTGCGTAGGTGCTTTATTGGCATGGAATTTTCTTATTTCTTATTTCTTTTCCTTTCTTCTTAAATAAACCATATCTTTTTTCTATGGCCTCCAAATAGTGTGAAACCAATTTCTAGGGTTTGTAATTTTGTTATTTACCATTATAGATTATTTAGGTATTACTTTGCCAAATTTTTTATATGGAACATAAGGCCATAGTCTGATTGAACTTGATGGTCATTTCTCTTATTAGTGTTTAGGTTTCGGGTCTATCCTGTTTCTTGAGGGGTTTGACAAGATACATGTCATGGATGATTGCATTTTATCCTTGGATAGTTTGTTTGTCTCTTCCTCAATCATAATTATTTTTATTTAAGTAAGGTTCCAATAGAGGAACAAAAAGTTTCTTTTCCCCTAAATTTCATCCTTTATTTTCTTTGTTTGTTTGATTTTTTTCACATTTCAAAATTCGGAAATTTTTGGGATGTGACAGGCTACCACCCTTAAAAGGATCTCGTCCCAAGATTCGAGAAGGCTAGAAACAATAAGGTTGGTTTCAGGACAACTAAGGTACTATACTACCACCCTTAAAAGGAATTTGACTAGGTTGTCTCTTGATAATTTACTTTGACTTTAGTCTTTGGCTATCATTGGGAGATTGAAAATTTCATCATTGACTTGATGTTTTATCTTCTGAACTATAAGATAGACGTGGCACTGGATAGGGACATGATCAATGACTTCACATTGGAAACACGATAACTTGAGATATGGAGCATTCTCATAATTTGGGAATTGGTTAGTAAGCTCTTTATAAGTGTCCTATGTCTCCATAGATTTTGCAAGATCGTGGTCTTTCCACAAGATCATCCTTGAAGTAATTGTTGTCATGGTCTCTCTAGAAAGGGTTGTTGATCATGTTACTCATCTAAGTGGTCATCCTTTGCAATAATTGGGATTGGGATCCCAAGAACTTTATCATTTCTAGGTCTAACTTAGTGTTGTTGCGGTTGTTAGCTAAAAACTGGGTTATCACTTGAGTCAACTTTGTTTGAGTTGTTAGCGGCTGCATTGTAATGGGCATCTCAAGATTGATGTTGGGGTTTTGGTTTCTTGGATAAGTCATTTGCTTGGGCTAGATTGGGATTGGGATTAGAATAGACAAATAATTTCTAGGGAAAGAATTCTACTCATACACAATAGATCACACCAAGCAATATGCAAGCAATTTCAATCATACATACAACAACAAAGTTTCAAACATCACTTAGGCAAACAAAATATTATTGCCATACCACATAGATTGGTATGACCCATAAACAATCACAAAATCGATATTTAAATGAATAAGTAATGTGTGGTCCAACTATAGGGTTCTACCTGATATTATTCCCATGGGATTATTCCATACTTCTTCATAGCTAATGAATTAGGAATGAGATCAAGGTGTCCTTATGTCATCTTGTCACAAGGTCCTCCTAAGTTGAGGTTACTTAGTCTCCAGGTCTTGAGTATATTTCTTCTCTTCCTTGAAGTCCTTCCAAGTGTTGTGCAGTCTATGCCTAAGTATTTCTCCAAGTTCTTTAATATCCCTCCATGCAGCACTTCTCGTAGAGTGAGGTTCTAAGTTGGTGAATATCCAAAGTCCCTTGTATTGTTGTTGTCTTCCTGATAGACTTCTTGAAGATATCTAAATGAATCAAGATAGTTCCACGAGAACAAAAGCCAATATAACCTAGTAAAACCATAATAGATAAGTTTCTAATCCTAAGATCTTTCCTGATTTCTCTCTCATCTTATTTTCTACAAAACTTGAACTTCTCTTCTTTCTTGAAATCCTTGTATGATCCTTGAAC